>CABEEJ010001083.1:10819-46422 GCA_901482245.1 Timema douglasi | reverse complement strand
CCCCCCCATCTTTTAGGAAGTTGCGTTTCACACTCCTCCCTGATGAATTCCAATAGGATGAAACCTAGGTCAGAGGATTGGGGTATAAGGATCAATTTTGAGAGGCAGCCATTACCTCTTTATCCATTGGCAGCAATGCAAAGTGTGAACTGTGTTCTTTTTTTTTATTATTATTATTGTAAAGCCATATTGTGTTCATCCCCTTTTATATGTTTCTATGCGTATAACCCGAACGGGTAGTAAGATGCGGTGCTAATAATAATAATATGTTTCTACCACCTTTCCTATACCTTCTTCCAAATATAATATCATAATAATTGGAACCCACCACAGTATTATACCATAATATGATAATCGGAACTCACCAAGGGGAACGTATTATCTATCACATATGATAAATGTAACAATTGTTGAATAGGTACTAAAATCTTTTTTAAAAAAAATAGATATATTTAAAAAAAAAAAATCTGACTAGATTATTTTCAAAGTAGTGTTAGACAAGTTTAGACAATACCCAACATGATATTGTATTGGTGTAGTAGAATAAAAACCGAGAACCAAAGGTTCATACCCTTGCAGTAGCACTCGTTGCAGCACATGTGGAATCCACCTACCAGCTAAATCCTTCAACAGCAAAGATACCAAATTGGAATACCAAATCCCTGGTCATTACAATTGAATAACTAATAACTTGATATATCAACTACAGTGCAAATCATGTGATGCAGAATATATAGGTAGACACACCGTTATTTCACGAGGCTTCGCGAGTTGTGTTTTTATGAACTTTTACTTAGCACATTAAAATCGCCATAGAAACATAATTAAATATCATTGTGGCATTTATGAGTAAAAATATTCATGCGAAATAAAACCAAATTAAGTATATTCGCAAAATTAACGATTTGGCCATTTCAATGCGAATTATGTTTTTTTTCTATTTAAACGCAAATAAATAATAAAACATTGCTGACATCAGAAGCCATTCTAAGACTTGAAAAATGAAAAAGAAAGAATAGTACTAAGTGACTCAATATAATTTTCTTTCAAAAGAAAATTTATTTCCCTCAACCAAAAACACGCTTTAAATAGCGTTAAAACTGGCTAATACAACGTTCATATTGGGCACACAAGGCAAGTATTTAAATAATTAGAAGCAAAAAACAACACCATGTCTAAGTTAGAGTGAGATCTCTCATATCTTTGGCTTCCTGATGACATCACTACTATCAGGTCATTAAATATTAATGTTGCTTTAGCAAGATTATTTTGTTTTTAACCTCGTCTCTATTTATTTAAAATTCAGATATCCCTAAATTTTAAGTATTTTTGAATGAGAGTATGAGTTTGGAAAAGGATTTTATATATATGATAAAGTTAAAAAAATAATGATGTGCAAATTGTGCAACATGTGTGTTGAATGGTTCAAAAGAGACACGTGTTTGAAGCACATTAATAGTGCTTTGCATAAGTAAAGTATTTTTGAAAGAGAGCGTGAGTTTGGAAAAGAAGAATTTTATATATTTGATAAAGTTAAAAAAATAATGATGTACAAATTGTGAAACACCTGCGTTGACTGGTTCAGAAAAGACATGTGTTTGAAGCACATTAATAGTGCTTTGCATAAACAGAAAAAAAGTAATGTTTCTGAATCATCAAAATAATTCAGTGCAAGTACTTTTTAAGCTATTTGAGTTAATTTATTACCATTACCTTAAAAAACCTCTTAAGACTTTTTATACCGAAAATCAGGGTCTTACCCTCTTATTTACTGAAATTCAACTTTTTATTTAACGAGATACAGTGGTTTTATATACCACAAATCAGGGTCTCTATATAGAGGCCTTACTACAGGTTCTCCCAGACAGCGAATGAACAATCATCGTATTGGCACAAACCACAAAGATCCATACAAGCCTGTACCCATTCATGCTGGTACTCATAACCAGGACTTTCAAACCCGCTACACCACCAAAATATTAAGAGCATTTTCCAAACAGTGTAACAGTTCTCAACTAAGACAGTGGTAACTGGCACACCAATGGATTACTACCAGGTCTCAATAGAAGATAGTGTCTTTCTTTCTATAAGATTCACATTTTCAATTTTTTTAATCAATAGTTATTAATATAACTAGTATTACCATTACTAGTCCCATAACTCCCAAAAACATTTGGCCCAGTGTTTTTCTAACAGTTAAAAAAAAAATTCAAAATGGAGTAATCCAGTGTTTGTGTGAAGAGTATATTACCTCTTCTCGCTTTGTGTTTGATAAAGGAAACCATGCTGAAATGTTACTCTATTTGTGTTTAAATGTGTGTGTGACTACAGAAAGGAAGCTGTCACCTTTGTGCCATTGGATTCTTCCCACATTTTTCCTCTTTCCCTAGGTGGGCTATATTAATTAAATTTACTCTTATTAGTTTATTTTTCCTTTTTCTTAATTTCAATTTCCATGACTCAAAAGTATGTCACACCCTTCAACCCAGTGATTCCAGAAGTCATTTGTATGCCCAGTTTTGGGTCATAGCTTTATTCTGATTGGTTGCAGGGCACAGTTTCAAAACCAACAGTTTGAAAAACCGAGAGCATATATTGTGGCATTTGGCCGATAGTTGACTTTAAATATGGATGTGCGTGTCATCCACATATATCATTTGTAATTCACGGCATATCGCTGGTAGTATTTTTCGTGTGGGCGTGATTTTTTAATCACGTGTGTTTGTAATTATTAACAAAGTTGATAAAATTAGTAAGTTGAACTTATTCTAGACCTGTGGTATCCACCAAACAATTAACCAAAAATAAAGTGTCGAAATTATCTTTTGTTTAATGCCTGTTCATGTATATAAACATATAATGTTAAAAACTTAGGAAAATTTTTTCAAAGTATAATATCAAAACATTTTGAAAAGGGGGTGCATTGTAATGCCCTGAGCTTAGTTTGCTATTTTATTCTCTCAACGACCCACACAGTAGGTATATTGAACCAGGAAAACATCTGTAGAAAGAGAGTCAGTAAGCTGAATTGGAAAGCAGATTTTCTAATGTATTACTGGAATTTGAGCAATACTGATTTGTTCTTGAATACTAGAAAAGTAAAGTGCTAATTTGGGGTGTGAGAAACTTTGAAAACTTTGACTTCCCTTCATATTTGTTCGCTTCGATTTTGATTAAAAAATCATAAAGATTCGCTCATTTTTATACTGTTATTTCCACCACAAATTAATGTTTGCATAAAAAAAACTAAAATAATTAAATTTATAATTTTAAGAGGAAATGCATTAATTATGTTTGAACTTTAGCATTTTGTAAATTATATTTAATACTTAAATTTACATAGCTATATGTAAAGTACAGTATAATATTGATAGTATTCAGATTTCTAGCATCAAATCGAGCTTGTCATTAAAGCTCGGGATCGAGATCAAATGTTGTGTAAGCTTGTCATTTTCAAGCTTCCATTTGATGTATGTATAGATTTTTTTTAAAAAACAGTGGTAAATATAGGATATTTAATTTAAATGTTAACGGAAATTTCACATTTAATAACATAATAGTGCTTTAAAGTTACATTCGACAGGTAAACTTATAATATATTGTGGTTGATTTTGAATTTTTCTCAAATGATGTTACATTGCCATTGATAAGGAAATAAAAATAATAGTTAAATAGATAATGAGAATATTAAATAATTATTATTTTTACATGGTCCTTTTCAAAAAATATAATTTCAGTTAGATTAAGGATTTAACTTTGAGAACACATATTGATTGTTTTTGGAAGAGTGATTTTTAAATCTTTATGTTTAACTACAAAACTAGCATTAGTTACTATATTTTAGTTATAGAATCATGTTGGTTAACCTACCTAAAATCAATGTTGATCAAGAATGTGATAAATATTTTACCAACCTCACTACATCTGAATAAAAAAATAATTTACTATTTTATATTGTCTGCTAGAAATATTATTTTAATCATTATACTTTCCATTTTAAAGTATGAACATAAACTTTGATAAGCATTAGAAATTGAAATGAAACACATTTAATAACTAATAATTTCTAGCGAGAGCACATGCAAGGCGCATGCATAACTGCACATAGAGGAATGGTAGTGAAGAAGATATGATCATGTGTGATTATTACTTTAAGGACTAATAAACGAAATATGAAACATTTCAAATTTATAAATGTTTGCGATTCTTTCGTTTTCTTGTAGGGTAAATAAGTTACGAGATATATTTGTTCATTGAATTTTTTTCCAAAGAAAAAATGTCAGCAAAAAGTTTGGGAGGAAGAGGCAACAAACCGAGAGACGATCATAGAGAGTTAGGTTCGGGTATCGAATTTTGAGTTCACGTAATGACTCAGACACAGTTAAGAAGTATCCTATGGTTATGGCCATGTTTACAGTACATTATTATTATTGTTAGCACCGCATCTTACTACCCGTTCGGGTTATACACACTTACGCTAATGTGTAATGGTAGGGTGATTGTGAGATGAAATGGAAGACCTACAGTTTAACGTGGAATCCAAACCACGGTGGAGGCCTGGCATTCCCCACATTCACAAGTTGTCAGAGGTTAAGGAATTTACAGTACAGTTATGGTCATATTGCAAGAATTGGTTACAGTCAGATTGTGAAAACTAGTTATGGTCGGTTGAATTGTGAGAATCAATTACAATCGTGCTGCCAGAAACAGTTATGGTCTTTCCAGGTTCAAAAAGTAAGCAGCTTAATGATAGGATGCTCTTCTTGGTTTCTTAGGCCCAAATTTTCAGAGTAGTATTAAACTTGGTGTCTATTCTACTCAAACTAGTTTAGTTTTCCTATAAACATTACATTTTCTGTAGTTATGTTTATACCTTTAACACCATTCAATAAATGAGATCAATCGTACTTTCTATTATGTAGTCATTATATAGCTTTTTTGCTATATCATCCTGATAAATAACCAAAAAAGAGGGTGAAGCAGTTACTTTTTCAAAACTATGTTTTAACAAAGGCAAACATATATATGACTTTATGAACAAGACATGAAACTGTATGCACAATAATTGTGCTTACTATATTAACCATTTGTTAACTTGTTTAACCATTTCTTTCAGATAAACTAAACAATTTAATCATACTCACATCCTCAAGTCCTCGAAATACAACAAATGAGACAGTTATAAAGAAACTTACACTCTTAATTTTCTTGATTTTTTTGTTCTTCTCGGGGTCATCGGTGAGCTCCGCCTCTGCAATGGCGGGTGGGAGCTTGATCACTATGCTGGAACTGTCCCCATTCAGCGTGACAGAGGATGGCACCGAGTTGCTTGTTGCATCCTGCTCCTTCTTTGCTTTCTTAGCCTCACGTTTTTTCTTCTGCTTCAAAGCTGCCTTGGAGGGGTTGGCTAAGAATACAAGTGATACAAACTTTGAATCCAACTAAAGTAAACATGAAAATGGCAAACAAAATTGTTTTTTAAGAAAATTGAGTCTTGTTGTTTATTGATAAATTGAACAAGTGGTGTCATAATTTTAAAAATATCTGAGTAGTTGACTAAATTATTGTTTTAATCTGTTTTTTAATAAGGATTGAACCCTGTTGGGTGCACAGAGAATGGTTTCTCACATGTGAGCTACCATTAAACTATACCCATCCCTTCTCCATGCCAAGTTACCTTCCCAATTTCTATCTCTTAGAACTAGAGTTTGGTCAAATACACTATTTTACATATTCGAATCTTGGATCCAAATCTCTGGTTTACCTTTGATACCGAATCTTTGGAAAAATTAAGGGCGTAAGAGGAAATACAAATACGACTCATTAAATATACAAATAATAAATAAATAAATGTTAAAACTCTTTCTTATATAACATTCGTAGATTGAGTTAAGCGTTAAATTACTGATCTGGGGCCTGGTTGTTAAATTCATCCTATGATAATTATAATAATAGGTTCTGGACCATTAATAAGCAGTATTAGAGCTCTAAAACAAATTTCACTTGGGAAATGAAAATAATTTTTTATCTTTTTTTAAGGATCTGAGTCTTGAATCCAAAATTTTCTCAGGTCCTTAAATCTCTAATATCCTTAAGGATTCTAGGGTTCATCCCTACTTATAGCATGTAATTAATAACCTTACTCACTCTTTGGAGTTAGGAAGTTAATTGCAGAACTTACAAAAGTACAACACCTATCCCCATCATGAGCTAGTTCTATCCAGTCCACCTCACTACACCCTATCCCTATCTTGAGCTTGTTATATCCAGCCCCCTCATTACACCCTATCCCCATCATGAGCTTGTTCTATCCAGTCCACCTCACTACACCCTATCCCTATCTTGAGCTATATCTATCCAGTCCCTCTCATTACTCCTTATCTTGAGCCAGTTCTATCCAGTCCACCTCATTACAATCTATCTCTCTCAGGTTCATTCTAATGATATCCTCCCATATGCATCTCGGTATTTCCAATGGTCTCTTCCGTTGTGTTTGCCAGTCAGTACCCTGAACATGGTTTTAGATTCTCCAATTCATACTGCATGTGCTGCCCATCGTAATCTATGAGACTTGACTATCCTAACAATGTCTTATGATGGATAAGTCCAGGTTAAGTTATTCATCACTATACAACATCCTCTACTCTTCAGAAGGCTCATCCCTTTTAGAACAAAATAATACCAAACATTTTCAGACTATCCTTTCCCCCATCTTAATATCATTAATGCCACAAATGATTAATAACCTTCCTGTAAGATGGGAGGAGTATATAATAGAATGAGTTCAAGTGTGAGGAGAAGAATGTAAGTAATTAAAGGCGTAAGAGTGGTTAAAGGACAGAGGAAGATGGAGGCATTTTACTAAACTGACTCTGCCATAGGCTAGAAACACTTTATTATTCTGATGATGATTATGATGATGATGATGATGAAAATACTGAGGAATACACCACTTTTACTTCTAATAAGGGACGAAACCCTTGAATACTAAAGCTTTTTTGAAATACAATCCAGGAAAATATTGAATTTGAGATTTTTAAAAAAAATTCAAAGTTTTTAGTTACAATTTGTTTTAGAGATCTAATACCAACTATTGGCAGCTTCGCCTCCACACAATCGTAGGATAAATTTAACGAGACCCCAAAAAATACATTAAATACTTAACTTTATGAAAAATTCTTCATTAATTGAAAAATTACACTTTGACATAGGAATCAAACTTAGGACCCTTGACTTAGTGCCAATGCTCTTCCACTTAGCTATCCAGAAATTGTCTACTCAAAATCAATCAATTTGACTCCCAAAACGTTAGCTCACAGAACCCCTATTATTCTGGAGCTATAATACATACACGACCTTAGTTTACTTGGATGACAGCTCAAAAAGTTACTAAAAATAATCCCTAATATATCCCTACGCCAACAGCTAACATCTGTCACTTTGGATAGCTGTAATGAAAAAGTATGGTAATGTATGGATTTGATATTTAACCACAGTAATTTAGGCCAATATTATTTATATATTTATTTGAGGTTGGACACAAAGCTTATTTATCATTTTATTCCACTTAAAATGGTGAACGACAATTTAAACCATGTGATTGAATGTGACGAAAACAAGTTCTTTACAATGATGCACACATTCAGTGGATAAAAATATTTTATTCAGTTAAATATTTCAAAATACGATAAAATAATTTATTATATATATAAAAATGACAAGTATTTTCTGAGTAAATACGATGCCTGTATTAAAAGGTATTAATGTATACACTATATTACACATAATAGATAAATTCCAAAACAGAGAATAAGTACTTTTAATTATGTTTAAAATATTGTTTCAGATTGGGTAAAAATAAATGATTAAAAGTTATGAAATAATGTAAGAAAACTTAAGTTTACGTTATTTTAAATGTAAAATATAACATGTGATTAAAAACTTAACACATATAACAAAACAGTGATCTTTTACAAGTATTGGCAACCTTAAACCTAAACATCTGATTTTTGAACTGTCATCCAGGTAAAAACCTATCATGAACAAACTCTAATTTTATTTTAACAATAAAATCAGTGATACAGACACTTCCAAAATCACCAATTATAATTATGTTGAGAGCAAGGTTTTTAGCTCACCGTCTCCAATCCTTGCATTACTAGGTAGCTCTTCGTCATCATGAAGTTTAAAGTTGCTCTCCCGCCCTCTAGCTGAAGGAGGTCTGTACACTTGCTTCGAGGCTGAACAAAAGAACATATCTGATTAAATTGCATTCAACACACTTTTATTGTACTACTTGGATGTGATACTAACGAAATAATTTGCTCATATTCAAATAAGTTTAAACTAGAAATGTCAAACTCAATTCCTCAACACCAAATTAACCTCTATTATTAATGGTATCAAATAAAATGAGAATCAATCTTAATAGCACAATTTCAGATAGATACCTAGCTTCTTTGCTCTCAAATACTGAAGTGAAAGTTATATTTAAAATAATAATAATAATAATAAAATCTGGTAATTTTTCATTATGACTACTCATTTTTATACTGTCTCACTTTAGTACTGGCAAAATTTAAGTATATTCAGCATGGCCTTTATGTTGTAGTGATTTTGCACTAATCAAAAATGGCTGTTTAGTTTAGGTACTTTTTTTAGTGTTTACTTTTTTCTCTCTATTATTCAAATACGCCACGAGGATATTGGACTCTTAACGACCCCCAAGTCGACATTCTAGTAAAAATACATGATGTTGAATACAACTTCTTCTACAAATAGTTATCTTAGTTGATAATAGGTGCCATTAGTGTGATCATTACCCATTTATAAGCTAGTAACATTTTGCAAACATTGGCTAATCTGTTGTATTGGAATCCAGGTGGCAGTTGAGGGTGAAGCTAATCTCTGTGACCTTCTTAAGTCAAGAAAACATTAATACCATGTGCATTGGGATACGAAGGGCTAATGTCCAATTATGAAGAATTTTCTTAATTAAATATAAACATCTTATTATATTAAGTAACTAGACTACTCACAAAGTTTTAACTGCTGTGTGAATAAAAATAGTTGGTCCCTACTTACTTGTAGTGTAGAGACACATGTGTTTCACCCTAGTGATACATTAATCAATATGACCCAGAAGATTTAAAAAAAAGAAGTTTAGTAAGCAATAGGATCCCATCTAGCCTTGTAGCATGCTTTGATCCTGTCAGACATGGAGTGGATCAACTTCCTACATTCTTCACATGTCACTTTTTGCCATATGCTTTGGACTCCCAGTCTCAGTTCTGCTCTGTTTTTGGGCTTCTGCTTTGCCAATCAATATGCCATGGTGTTCCATAGATTTTCAATTGGGTTGAGGTCTGGACTAAATGTTGGCCAGGGAAGCAGTTCACTGTCCTGGGTATCAAACCATGTTCTTGTTGCCATTGACCGGTGGCATGGGGCTTTGTCCTGTTGGTAGATGTAATTTCCCTGAAGGATCTTATGTGCCGAAGGAATCATAGTTTCACAATATTTGTCACTTTTCATCGCACCATTCACAACCTTACAGTTTCCAGGCCTCTCTGAAGTGATGCAACCCCAAATCATGATTGCATTGACACCTTGATGAACTGCAGGGGCAACATAGAGTGGCAGAAATTCTTGTCCTGTGAACCCTAACATTACGTCCAGGAAATAGTTCAAAGCAGCACTCATCTGAAAAAATTACTTTCTCCCAAGCTTCTTTAAGCAACCCTAAGCGTTCCTTGCAAAAGCGAAGTAGTTTTTTGTGTTTCTCATTTAAAAGAGGTTTGCAGATTGCTTCATTTAAACGGTTCAACACAGTTTGCTCAGTTATGTTAATATTATCACAGGAATACTTCAGTTCCCTGAGAAAATCACGGCAGCTAGCATTTCTATCTTTTTTTTTTACAAAGCTGCATCAGCCTATGGTCTTGTCTTAAAGAGATTTTTTCCTCCGACAACCTGCCCTAGGCCAGTTGGTGATGGTCAATATCAACAATTTGCTTTTGTGACTTTCCAACCTTCATTAAACCAATGATTTACCACTTAATTTGGTCTGATAGTGATTTGCCCCCGTCCCCCCATCTTGACTCACAAACACAAAATGCATATAATGACCTCAAAATTATCACAATAAAATCAGCTGATTGGAGGGAACTAATGAAACAGGTGTGCCAATCCACTTCCATAGATAGAAGAAATAACATAGTGCTAAGACTGACTAAGTAAAAAGAAGTAATTTTAAATGTAGCTAATAAAGATCTTAAAAAGTCATAATTTTTTCTCTTGACTTAAAAAAATTAGACCACTTAAAAGTTAAAAGTACTAATTTGATAAAAAAAATTAAGGTTTTTAATTTCTAAGCTTTGTGTCATAGCATTTTGGAGACGAAAAACCATAGCTCTATGTGCACCCATTTTTTAATTACAATTTTTTCTTTTTTTTAAATGTGCATTTTTTGTTTGTTTTTGATTGTGCGCCTTATTATTAAAAAAAAATTCTTAACTTCTAAACCGTTTTGAGCTTCAGTAATGTAGTATTGTATTTCATTGGGCCAAAGTAGCATCATTAAATCGTTGAATGTTTTCGCAATTATTGAGTTGATAGTAAGGTATATATTCTTGTTTGTATTTTTATGCCCTTCTTATTTTACATGTTTTAGTTTTTCTTCTATGACGACATGTTTCAGTGATTTTTCACCATCTTCAAGTTTGAGGAAAACCACTGTTATTTCAAATTATTGAATAAAAATGTGATAAAATTATGTATTTGCTTATAAATACCTTATTTGTATTAAAGATGATTGATTTTATCTAATACTATTGGAAAGTTTTAAAAAAAATTACGGTTTTATATGGAATGATTTTTAGTGAGATGATCAAAAATATGTATAAGTTATCAATATGAAGAAATAAAATTAAACAGTTGACAAAATGGATAGTGTTGTTAATGTGACACAAGTGTTATTTATATTATGAGTAAATATAAATATACTATTGTGATATAAGATGAGACCGATAAATTTATGGGTGTTAATCTTTTTGATTATGGTTCGAACTGATTTTAAGTTGGGACAGAGGGATAGCAAGTGTTGTTTGAACAGGGATTGATTTTCAAAATGTGTTTGCTCAATCATAATAATGTCATCATTTAAAATGGCTGTCTGGATGTGTAGATTTTCAATTATGTCAATTTTGAGACCATTAGAAGAGGAGTGTAAGAGTTTCATACATTTATTGATTGGTGTTGCTTAATGTCCGGAAAGTTTTAGATGTTTGGCAAATTTTGATCTACATCTATCCTATTTAAAATCACTAAAGTGTTCAGCGTATCAAGTTGAAAGGTTTCTTCCAATTTTGCCGATGTATACAGCGTTAGATTCTTATATCGATTTGTAGATACCACTTTTGGAAAACTGATTTGTGGAGTTGAGTAGAATTGTTGAGTAGAATTGTTGAAAGGTTTTTTA
Organism: Timema douglasi; assembly: GCA_901482245.1. NCBI lineage: Eukaryota > Metazoa > Arthropoda > Insecta > Phasmatodea > Timematidae > Timema > Timema douglasi. The sequence goes on along the minus strand of CABEEJ010001083.1, from coordinate 34,943 downwards.
ATGTGTTGTTGGTTCCAAAAGAAACTCTGATGTTCTGTTTTTGAAAACATTTGCAATTTTGTTGGATTCTTTGCCTATGTAGTTAAATTTTATACATTTTGGTTGAGTAGAGTTAGTTGGAAAACTTGTTAGGTTAGATTTCTTGGTCATTTGAGATATTTGTTTTTGTTAAGTGATGTTCAATTCTGTTTTAAAATCCTTCTTGGAAAGTGGAATATGAATTAATCTATAAATAAGGCTAATGAATGATGCCAATTTGTGGGATAAAGAGTGGTTGGAATCATTGTGAAAGATACAATCAGTATGAGTGGGTTTTCTATAAATTTTGTATTCAAATTTGTAATTTTTATTTTTCATGATATTTAAATCTAGGTAGTTAATGCTATGCTATTATTTTGATCATGTTAAATTGGGAATTTTAGTTTGGGAAGGGTATAGTTTAGAATGTCATTGCTGTTGAAGGTAGTGTTATCAAGAATACTGTCATAAATTAAAAGGATGTCGTCGACATATCTACAATAGAGTTGGATGTGGTGAAAAATCACCGAAACATGTCGTCGTCATAGAAGAAAAACTAGAATGTATATAAAATAAGGAGAAGGGAATAAAAATATAAACAAGAAGATATAACCTTACTATCAATTATTACTACTCTTACCAAATAAACATGAAACTTATTGCAAGAATTGTTGAGTTGTAAATTTGTTCCAGACATTCAGTAGTGAGCAAATATGAAGGTGATGGCTCACTCTTCAAAGTACTAACCGTAACATTAGTAATGTCCAGGGTTCGGAGCCCACTTTAACCCCATGACTTATCATTAAACATGGCTCGTTTTATACCAGGATTACCATTTAAATTCATGTCAAAACACTTTATGTATAAGTCTAGTTTAACTGATATAACTTCTATAATATATTTGCAATTTCAATGCCCTAAACAGCATTTTTATGACACATGATAAATTATAATTTTTTTCCCTCCCTCCTACTCCCACTTATATTCTTTCTCCCTCCCGTTTTCATTCAATCTACCTCCACTATCGCCCCTCTCACCTAGCACTTCTCTTCAGAATTTATCTCGCTTTCTCTCCTTTATCACTTTATTTTACTTATTTCACTCCCCCCCCCACTTATATTATCTACCCCATATTCTTCAGTGTATATCTCTCCCCCTTATTCCACACTTTGAGTGTTCTTAAAGCAAATTATAACTATTATTGACAAAGATTACTTTTCTGGAATGTATATACGTTGTTCAAGAAAAATCAAATTTATACATAACGTATAATTAATTATAAGCATAGTGTTGATTTACCCCATAAAGTGTGTTTTTTTTCTCAATTTTTCTTTGTTTACATTTGTTTGATCATCTGAATCACTACTGTCAAAAAGACCTATCACTTTCAGAAGGCCTATCTTAGTTAATCTTGCTGACACCTTCAGTTAGTTCTACACTTTCACTATCATTATGATGAGAAAATCTACATCCTCATTATCACTAGTATCTACTAAATCATTTTAATGTCAGAATCACAAAGTATCTGTGTCATTTCTGTCAGTTAGCCAGTTTTTAGGTCGAGAGACTTTATGTATACTAGTTGACGCCATTTCATAGTTTGACTTTACTAATAATTGAGTAACACCTCTTGGTAAAAAAACCTACATGAAAGTTTTGGTTGAAATATAATGAATAAAACTGCAAGTTCGATTCATACCCCTCGTACCATCTATGGAAGACCTGCTATAAAAGAAATATTAAAAAACGTTTGTCGTTTGTTAGAAAAATAAGAAATAAAACTGCCATGTTCTATTTATAACACTCCTGCCGGCAATGGAATTAGCACCTGCAATTCATGAAAGAAATAAGAAAAAATAATAATAAATATATATATAGGTTTTATTCATACAGCTCCAGCCATCTATGAAGTATAAGCAAGAACACAATGTGCGAGCCCTACTCGTCAAAGTATCTGTGTGGCGTACTAAGTTATGACGAGCCTTGCTCGTCAAAGTACATCAAGCGGTTAAACTGTAGGTCACCTTTGCTTTCTACCATCATTATTCTCATGTAACATCCTATTATCTATGGATAGTGGACTAAGCCTTAATGGTGTCCCCACATCAGAAATGAATTCCTCCATAAGACAGAAGAGCAGAGGTAAGATAAGGTCGGATAGCCAAAATTTAGAGCATTAGCCCCAACCACCAACATTAGTAATGTAACAGCCTGATGAGTCTGTTGTTTCATCCATTCCTATTCATAATTTTCACCAATTTCTTGAGAATTTTTAATATATTGTATCATTGTATACTTTCGGAAGACAAGTTTTTCCTTAGCATTGACTCTGTGGGGATGCTTAGTTTTGTAGTTTTTCCAAAGTTTTCTTAAAAACAGAATTTTGAAATCTATTAACTGGAATATTTGCTGATAGAAAAGCGTAACAAATGTTGAGCAGGGTGATTCAACAAGCTCTAACTTATGAATATTCAAAAGTTGCTGTTTTGATGATTTCTTCAATGATACACTCTTCACATGCTTGGATGTTGCTAAGTGTTGTTAAGTGACTTGAGATCTCGTGTCGGCAGTGACTTTTTTAAAGAAATATTACAAAATAAAATGACACCATCTTTTTTTAACCCTTTTAGTGCCAAGAGCCAATCTGATCAGCTCCGCCTACTATCACTAAAAGTGCCACGAGCTGATCTGATTGGCTCCGCCTACTATCACTAAAAGTGCCACGAGGCAATCTGATCAGCTCCGCCTACTATCACTAAAAGTGCCACGAGCTGATCTGATTGGCTCCGCCTACTATCACTAAAAGTGCCAAGAGCCGATCTGATCGGCTCCGCCTACTATCACTAAAAGTGCCACGAGCCGATCTGATCGGCTCCGCCTACTATCACTAAAAGTGCCACGAGCCGATCTGATCGGCTCCACCTACTATCACTAAAAGTGCCACGAGCCGATCTGATCGGCTCCGCTTACTACAGTTAAAAGTGCTGGAGCCGGTGAGGTCGGCTCCCCAGATTTGAGCTAGTTCTCGCTTTATCTGATAGTGTAGTAGTGTCATATATCAGTGGAAAGAGAACATTTTCTTCTATAATTTTATACAAGGTTGGCAACAAAAATCAAATGTTAATATTTGTTATTGAAACTGGGAGTTTGGTACATTTACAATGGGATGGTCACATACTCAATGTACTAAGTGTAGCACTGTCTTACATACAAGCTGCATGGTAAAACATAAGTGTGGTTCACATTCATATTGATGTAAATAGTTTTGTAAACAGTTTTCAAATGTAAGGGTTAAATTGTTCTCAGTTTTAAAAAATATATTTTTTAGATTTTCATGTGATGTCATGTGAATGAAAAGATTTCTTTACCAATGAAAGTAAATAGGTGTAATGACTTTATAAATCTATATAATATTTTACTAAATATGAAATTATTCACTATAAAAGGTTTTTTGAAAAACGCATTCATTATGTGTAGGCCTAAATATTTTTCATCAGGTAAGCAATATAATATATCTTGCTGTAAGGTTAGCAATAACAACCCAAAAATATTTAATGTAGGATATCAATTAAAAATTCCTGTAATTACTATTTATAATCATTTATATTCAAAACATTATTTTCTTCTGTAAAACTAAAAGCACTACAACAAAATAATAATAATGAAATGTATATATAATATATTTTTTAATATGTTAGTTAGCATTAGTTTTGAAAATAAATTGAAAATTAAAAACAATTAAAATTATATTTAAAATTTAGAAATTAAATAATTTTAATTAAATCGTATTAATTCATTATTATTAAAGAACCGTGCATACTGATTAAAATGATAGAAAAATAAAAATAATCGCTTCATATATAAAGGTTTGGCGAATTTTCTTGAAAACACAAAAATGAGGAAATAGCTGTGGCATTCTTTGCACACAAAACCTAACAGGCCTTTGGCATTCTTTACGCGCGTATTCTGGAATAGGCGTGGCACTAAAACGGTTAAATACGCCAGCATATTCTAACATGTATTAATTCAAATTAACACACTTAGAGGTTTTTGAACGCAACCTAACTTCAAAACTGCTATCTTGTTACTATATAATATATTTTGAGTGAATGGTTCAATGAGCACCTTACAATAAGTTTGTGAAGAGAATGTCTAAGCAACTTAGTGTGTATTTGAGAAGAAAGAAAGAGAACATACACCCTAAGCTCCCCCTGATCACCTCCACCCCTTCCCCAATAAGCAACACAAATTCGTTAAAAATTAAGTAGTAATAAAGTATCGCTTTAGTAACTAACGAGCAGGTATGCTAAGCCAGCTTAAATTATTGTTGTTCCTTTGATTCAACTTTTCCCCTTAGAACAGTCTAGGGAGTACACACTTACAATCTTTTCTTTGAATACATGTTGTTGACACCAAACTCAACTACAATGGTAGGTAATTAATGAAGTTATGAGCATTTAAAGTAATTACAACCTAAATCTGAGCAACTATTTTTGTAAGAAACACATTTTTTTAAATAGTACCATGGAGTTTCTTAAAGACAGAAAAAAAAAGTTTTAGCGACAACTTGTATACCTACAGATGAAAAAATTTAAAAAAACTGAAATGTTAGGGCTCATAGCCTCAGGTGATTTGATATGAAATGAGCCTTTAGTGTTAAGCATACCAGTTAAAATAACTAAAGAAAATAATGTTTGATTCAATAATATCGACTTTAGCAATTGCAAGAAATAAGAACTATATAATTATAATAAAGGTATTAATTATCATTTCATTTTACACTCTATTAACACTAAAAACATGTAATTCTTTTTATATTCCATGGTGTGTGTGGATTAAGTTTTCCAATTTTAAGAGAGTTCTAATCAATAATGTAGAATCCACCGTAAATAATAAGAACTGACCCTGAGGCTGGCTAGGTAGTATTCCCTCGACGGGCTTGTAGCTGACATGTGGTTCCTTGAGAGCCCCCTTAGGGAAGGTTTGCCACAGCACCTCCCACAATTCCTCCTGCTTGTTCCAAGGTCGCTCATACAGCAACGTACCCGAGTAGTGCCAGATCTTGAACCTGTAACATAACTTTGGTTGACATACAACAATTTATTCTCATATTTTAATAATCCAATGACAAAGTTCCCAAAGTGTGGCCTGAGGGTAATCAGCGACCATCAAACTTTTTGTGTATGGTCAATGACAGCTTTATGTTTTATACTATACTAGCAGTCCCACACAGCGTTGCCCATGACCCACTGTGGTATAAGAATTATATAAGCTCCCCCCCCCCCAAGCTGCCTGTTACCCACTGTGGTTTAGTAATTATATAAATCCTCTTTATTCCCTATCCGGTGGGAATTTCAAAAAATCCACCCTTATTCCTTGTCTAGACTAAAAAGTGAACCTCTGTGCCAAATTTCAGCTTTCTAGCTCCAAGGGTTTGGGCTGGGCGTTGATCTAATAAGAAATAAGGCAACTTTAAGGCGAAAATATAAATCCTCTTTATTCCCTATCCCGTAGGAATTTCGAAAAATCCTTAAAATAGTTATTAGTGATTATAATTACCTACTTACATGCCAAATTTGAGGTCTCTAATAATTATAGTTACAGAAATAAGGCAACTTTAAAGCGAAAATATAAATCCTCTTTATTCCTCATCTTGTGGGAATTTCGAAAAATCCGGCCTTATTCTTTGTCTACATCATAAAGGAAAACTCTGTGCCAAATTTCAACTTTCTAGGTCCAAGGTTTTGGGCTAGGCGTTGATGAGTCTGTCAAAGTCAGGACTTACATATATGATATAGTGAAAAAATACTATGTAAATTTTTTATATTTGAAAGAATCCTGGATATATATTTTGGAATAGAGCACTAAATGTTGAATAGCTAATAAGTGAATGTTTGATTCAAAACTTTGAAAAGTTCAAATAACAAAATCAAATAGTAGTGCCATAAATGTATTTATATTAGTTCAATAGATTTTCCAGGCGCAGTTGGCACAAGACAAGTATATAGCTCATTCACGGTTGGAAAGGTGATAGGCGACAGCTAGCAGAAGGTTCTTTATTGCATATGGATTTAAAGTGAATGTCAACTTATTCAGAAATAATAATTATTTGCTAAGAATACTGTAATATATATAAAATGTGTTATCAAACAATTATAATAAGACTTCCCCATGGATGAGTGTATTCTTAGCGTTTTATAAACTTACTGAAAGAACAAAATATATTAATAAAACTATTGTTGTTTTGTGATTATGGCAACAAGATATATTATAGTTAGGGATGGGCCCTCGAATCCTTCGAAACCTTAAGGATATTAATTTTGAGATTTGAGGATTTGAGAAAATTTCAGATTAGAGACGCAAATTCTTTTTTTCTTTCTTCAATTTTTCAAGTGAAATTAGTTTTTGAGCTCTAACGCTGCTTATAAGTGATTCAGAACCAACTATAAATATAGGATTAACTTAACAATAACCAGGCCTAAGACCAATAATTTAACAATTTACTGAATGTATGAATGTCATATGGGTTATAAAAAAGATCAGTGACACACCCACAGGAGGTGGGGGGGGGGGGTCCTCAAAGCACCTTGTCAACCAAAAAAATTATAGAAAAAAACTTTTATTAAAGCATTGACGCAATATGTATGATTTTGAAACAATTTATTTTTAAATAGACCTAGTTGAAATAATGAATTTGCTGGTGATATGTTACTGTTAGTTTGTTCTTTAGTTGGCAAAAGGTGGGTGTCACCAGAAACTCTCATCTATTCAATGAGTTGAGTTTATAGCCCATACAAACATAGTTTTCTTTGACTTTTGTAATTTTATATGTAATTATTTCCTCAAATAGACCAATGAGAAAGAAAGTTAATATTTGTATTTTATATTTTTCCACTATATTTGTATTTCCTCTTATGTTCATAATTTTTCCCAAGATTCGGATTTGATATTAGAAGGTAGATTGGTGATTTGTATTTGTAAAATAGTGAATTCAATCCAACTCTAATTAAAGTATATAAAATAGTAAATTAAAAAGTATTTTATTTATACTTGTATCCTTTATACATGGGAGCCAACGAAAAGAAAGTTTTTATAACTCAGAGAAAAAGCTTTACAAAATCTTATTTTCAAAATAAAACATTATTTTGTAAAGAACGCATGAACACATCCAAAGACTGTTTATATGGTGTTGTCAATAACCCTTGTTTCAGCTAATTTGCCATATTAATTTAAGTGGACGTAGCATTTTATAAGCTCTTGTTTGCAAATCATATTTTAGTGAACCACAGACAATACTTCAACAAAACAACCATTTTCATTAGTTTGTGTTTCAACAATGTAAAAACTGTTAAAAAAAAAGAATAATTAAAACAAATGTTTTTATGAAAATTTTGACTGCAAAATGTGCCGAAAACTCATCCCATGGTCTTACCGATCATATAATTTGGCTTTTGTTAGCCGTCACCTACCAGCCTTCCAACCATGTATGAACTATAGGTAGTCTGATAATCTCACTGACTCAAGAGTTTAACAACAATGACCTTTGTTATATTAGGGGGATAGGGGAATACTAATGTCAAGAGAGTGTGAAGGGTTGCTTTCTGCCTAAAGGGGAGGGGGTATTTTTTATACTGATGAAGAGACAAACCAGTTGGGAGGCATTTGACTCATTGTGCTTATGCTACAGTGATTAAAAGGGTATTAAAACAAAGAACCTTTAAGAGGTTCAATTGACAATAAGACCCTCATAATTGCAATCTGAGCAAACATCTCTTTATCATTCAAAGGCTGCTGGAAGCCAAAAGCCATGAGCCATGCCTTTTTATTACCAACACCATTCACCATCTTCTCAGTGAAAACTCAAGTGAAACAATCACTTTGGTATTTGGAAAGACATCAACTAATTTAAATGTACCATTGATTTCCAGCAAAAGTCGGTGATAGACTACTTTATCATGGATGAAAAAATGAAAAGTCAGACCATAAACACCAAGGTAATATACCAAGTGTGTCCTTAGATAGTGACACCCACATATTTTTATTTATTCGTATTTAATACCTCCACAGGCTATTAGCAACTTAACTTTATTTTAGAAAAAATAAAATAAACATATATAAAGAGAACCCAAATAATGAGGTAATGAGTAAGCTAACGTGTTAGATTACTTGTTAAGTGTTATTGGCAGTAAATGCCTTATTCAACTCTATGAAGTATTTTCATATCAGCACAGAAATAAACTGTCCCTGAGGACACTAAAAACTCAATCATTTTGATGGAAAAAGATGTATTCATACTGAAATTTAGTTTAGTTCCCTTTGAAAGGAAGCCTATACACTGTATTTCCTTCAAGCCTCCCTATTGTTCATGGTCCAAGCAATCAACTTTGTCTTAAATCTTGGCCAAGAGATGTTTTTTTTCTACACAACCCATGAGAACATCAACAAATATACTGAATTCTTGCCCCAATGGAATAACAAATTTGAGTTTACCAACATACTGATAAAAAAAGCCTCTTACACCTATGTGAAAAGAAAAGAAAAATACTATAAAAAGGATGACCATTTAATCACCATTATGACTCTAAATTAAATCTTTATACTCAATATTTGTGAGTATTCAAATTTTTGAGCTGAGCCTGAAGCTCATATTTATGGGCTCACAATTTTCTGACTCATTGTTTACTTTTCTCTTTACTTAAATCTGATCAGCAAGTGGTATGTTAAATAATGCAGTTAAAGGCACGAAGGGATTAGGGGGGAGTTAGAGTGTGAGATGAATCCAACAAAGAAAGTATTGTGCAGATGGCCATTAGAATATCAAGGTCAGCAATTGAGGTGACTGGCCTAGTAGAGGATGGAATAAAGAGTGGATAAAGAAGAAATAGGAAAGATTTCTCTCTGTAGAGCTGTTAGAACACAAATAAGCTTAGTGCAAGACAGTGTCAAGTACAGTTCTTAATTCAAAGGTGTACTATATTCTGCTTAAAAATCACTAATGCTTTAACTTCTCTCTCATGTAGGTGGTCAGCGCCAAGTGAACAGCTGTGTTCTAAACAATGTTAAATTGTATCAAAATTAATGTTTCTTTTACTATTATAGTATATTTAAAAGTTAATTCTATAATTTAATATGACTTGAGTTTTTAAACTATTTAAAAACAGAATTAAAACTAGTTTTATTTTAAGTAGCTGTCACCTATTTCATTCAAACAAATTAAAATAATATTAATACAATTTTTTACTAAATAATTAAGCTTTAAAATTATTTGTTTAGTCAACCTAAGCTTGAAATCGACCTGATATTCAAGAGAGTTTTGAAAATTTTGCTCGAGATTGACTCAAATTAAAAAACTTGAGCTAGCAGACCCCTACTTTGTACCATATTGTCACGGTACAAATAAGTTCAGCCTATTTTTAGAATAATATGGTATACACATAACCAAGTTAATTCCTCTCACCCGTTGCCTATGCGTAGTCTGGGTGATGTGGTAGCGGTAATAAAGTGCTCTCCATCAGGTGACCAAGCTAGTAGTGTGGTGTCTGGAGCGTCCATCTTGTTTATAAGCTTGCGATGGTTTATATCCCATAACTCCACATTGCCCTGGATGTTACCAAACCCCGCCAGCATCAGAAGTGAGGCCCAAAGTGAAGGAAACAATCAGAATGGTGATGACTATTTGAGCAATTTATACAAATCCTATTAACGTTCTGCTAAGAGCATAAATTAAATATATCGGCCATCCTCAAATTTGTGTTCCCAGATAAAAGGACAAATTAATGTATTTTAAAAAAAAAATAAAAAAAAAAAATCCGTTCAAATAATTTTTCTCCCTTAAAACAAATATATCTTTCACCATTATTAAATAACAAGTGTAAATTTAACTAAGAAAGCCCAACTGGGGAACAATTTAAGAATGTGGGAAGAATCCAATGAACAAAAGAAACATCATCTTTCTTTCTTCTATCTTCTATGGTGAAGGTGGGAAACATATTTTTCAATTTAGTCGCAGGTGTGGCCATTTGAAGTGAAATTCACCACACCAGTTTGCACAATCAAACATTTAAAACAAACACTGTTTGAACACATTTATTCAAAACATGTACACTTTGACTTAGCATTTAAAACTACCTGAAGCGCAAATGATGAATTTCTCAAATTTAAAATGTGGCACACATTAATGAGAAATTTGACAATCCTATTGTTTGACAAGTTGTAGAAAAATTGGCTGAATATCTGAGCTGAGCTCGATGCACATTTTAGTTTTGCCTCTAAATTAACAAACAATTTAAGATTTGTATTTTGACTTGTTGATTCACACACCCACGTTGATCCAAACTTGGCCAATAATTTTGAAATGTCTAATTTAAAAGTTGAGGCATCATTGACAACAAGAATATCTGTGACTGAAGAATTCTGACCAATTTTAAAGGGTTCCAGACTGACTGTGCTTGTCTGGAGACAGAAGTGTGGACATTTCTTTGTTTGAATTTGTAATATCAAAGTGGAATGGATCAAGCAATAATTTAAATGTCAATGCGAAGTAATTGAAATCAGAAAAATAGAGGAACACATTAGATGGCAGTGTTGCACCAATGACTCATTCAGAAAGCGGAATGTTTCAAATGATCTGCAGGAAATTTACTGTGAGAATTGGCAAAATCAAATTCGCCCTACTTATGGTCGATTCACCACTTGTGGCGATTGGCGATAGGGTTGCCCACTCCAGTTTTGAAGTACCTAATGGTAGCAAAGTAAAGTGTGTACTGTGTTCTTTTAAATGTAAGAAAAACATATTTTGTTTGTTCCTTTTATATGTTTCTTTCAACCTTTCCTGTGACCTCTTTCAAATGTAATACAACTACCTCATAAAGTGAGAAGAGGTCTGCCTTATATAAATATACTATATACATTCGCATTCAATGTCCATTTCCTGTATTTATCCTTTATGTTATTCTTTTACAAGTTCCTATCTAAGTGTCCTATCATTTTTCACCATTTTTCTTTCCCTCCCTTTTGTGTTTTTTTTTTGTTTCTTCTTTTAGGAAGGTGTGTTGCATATTTCACACTCGCACCTGATGAATTCCGATAGAATGAAACCTCGGTCAGGGGATTGGGCAGTAATAATTGATTTTCTTCAAGAGGCAGCCATTACCCCTTTGTCCGATGGAAGCAATGTAAAGTGTTATACGTGTTCTTCTTTTAATTATACAAGCCATAAGTTTTTGTTTCTTTATTGTTTTTCTATCCACCTTTACCATAACCAAATTTAATATTTTAGTAGAAATAGTCACACACACTTTTAAACACAGATTTTAATACAAATTGAAGAATATTTCAGCATTGCTGCCTTTATCAAACAAAGAAGAGGAGTACAATTTACACAAACACTAAATTACATTAGACACACTATGCCAGTTATTGTTGGACTAAAAAAAAATTTCTCGGAGTTTTGGCTGTGTTTATAAAATAATATGATTAAAATAAATATTTAATTGGGAAAAAGGTAATAGTAATAAAATTATATATATCAGTCTACTCTCTTGACCTGATGAAGCAGTGAAAGCTTGTCCTTAAAAATGTGTTTTTTTTTTTTAGTGTTCTATCTAAACAATTTCTACTCCAGTATCACAAAGGTAAGTGTGCTGGCTATCCCTCCTAATTTTAACCAAAACTTATAATTTGAAATTTTATAGGCCTGTGACAAAACTATTGCAAAATGAAATGCCCACACGAATTTGCTCGTGCCCGAGTTTAATTTTGTAATGCCCACTTGAGCTCACCTGATACAAATATTTGTTGCCTGGCCACCCCTACCTGTTACACCTCCAAAGTCAGTGTCCTGGCGGTCTAGGGGTAAGGTGTCAAGACTTCTGTGCTGGGGGTGCGAGGTCCAATCCTCGGTCCCAGCACAGATTTCCTTCACCTCTGACAAGATGTGTATTAATCACAACTTGTGAATGTGTGGAATGCCAGGCCTCCACCATGGTTCGGATCCCATGTTAAACTGTTAGTCCTCCATTTCATCTCACAATCACCCTACCATTACATATTAGCGCAAGTGCATACAACCTGAATGGGTAGGAATTCGTGGTGCTAACAATAATAATAATAAATAATAATAACACACCACCAAAATCTTAAGAGCATTTCCCAAACAGTATGACAGTTCTCAACAAAGACAATGGGAACGGGCACACCAATGGATTACCACCAGGCCTTATTAAAAGATAGTTTCTTTCTTCCTAAAAGATTGCTACCTTTATTATTATTATTTCGATCTATTAATATTATTGTATTACTATTAACCTTTTTTCCAATTGAATATTAAATATTTGTATTATTTATATTGGATAAACACAGCCAAGGCCATGAGAAATTTATTTTTACTCCTAAAACAGTTTACTTGTATTTTTAGCAGTTTATTTTTTAATTCAAAATGTAGTAATTTTATGTTTTGTGTAAAGTGTACTCCCTATTATCTTTTTCTTTGATAAAAAAACATGCTGAAATGTTACTCAATGTGTATTAAAATTTGTGTTTAAACATGTGACTATTTCTACAAGAGAAGATAGAAGAAAGAAAAAAAGATGTCACCTTTGTGCTAAAATGATACGTGTCCACGACGGGTGCCAATTAAGATGATACGGATTTATAATGAGATATTGCCCTGTGATTGATCAGTATCTATAACGATATTGGGTTTTATGATGATAACGACTATGCGAGTATGCTTTACTGCGCACTTGCTCGCGGTTATGTGATCTGAGTATATTTGATACTTACAATTATGAAATTAGAAAAACTGCCGATGTTGTACATGTTTTATTTAGACGATTACACCTTCGGTACTGAAGATATGATATACAAAATAACAGTTTTTGTAACTTCACAGGTTGCTTTTATGTGATTTTTATCTCTAATATATTTACTGTACTCTATGAATTTAAGTTATTGGCACTGTGTGTATATTACCGGTACTGTTAATCACTGTCTTATTGCTTTACTGCCAATATATTACTGGCACTGTGTTAACTAGCCGCGTGATGAATCGAACTGTGTATATTATTGGCACTGTACATTACTGTCTTTGGTATATTAACAAGTTCTCTATGGATATATGCATACAAGCCGCTTATATATGACCTACCCCTTGCTTCTTGGACCCCTTGTCACCAGTGTTGAAACTAACTAATAGAAAGACTCCTGGCAACAGGTGTTGTGAAGGCTGGCTTCCTATTGGGTAGAGGGAGCCAACGAGTCACAAGATTTTGTTAAATACTACGGAGTTGATCTTTTAAAGAAAAAATAAGTTTTATGGTGAAATACAATGACATTATTTCTGAAAAGTACGTGACTCTCCATGGATGTAGTATTAAAAGGATATTATATACACAGTTTATCAAAGAAAAATACACTTCATCCATTACTTTTTAATATATGAGAGGGGTCCAAAACAGTATCATTACAATGCATTGGATTCGTCCCACATATTTCCTCTTTTCCTAGGCGATCACTCATTAAATTTCTACTTATTAATTAGTTTATTTTTCCTTTTTATTTATTTTTATCTATTTTCATTAAAAAAAATTATTTAGCCATTGGACCACCTCATTGTTAAACCTTCTTAAATAATGGTTTTACTGAAATAACTGCATGCACGGTTTCTCTTAAAAACATGGACATCTGTTTATACTAGCTAAATAATTTATACAATTTTACTAGTGTTTAGTAATAGATGAAATTCAATTGTTTTATCAAAAAGAATTAAAAAAAGATTATCTAAGATAAAGTGAAATTAGGAACAGCATAAATTTTCTTTGTGTTAACACAGGTGACAAGTTCACTAGTGAAAGTGGATCTGGTAACAAATGAAACTATGGGTAATTCGCTTCAAGTATAGAGATGGAATACCTATGTTAGGATTGTCATTCAAATCCAGGATGAGCCAGATTTTTTAGTGTTCACGTAATCAAAAAGCAGGCTAGATAAGGTTGCTATAAAATATGTTTTGAGTAGTTTATAACAATAAATAATGTACATTAAGTGTATATAAAGGTAGAAGTGGGAGTAATATCATAAGAGAAATTGACAGTCTGCTTTTTCAAGCGATTGAGTAATGTAAAATTATATATAAAGGATATTGTTGCCATGCGGATTGTAGTATATGGCGTTTCGAGGACCGGTGCCAAAGTCAAAGACAGGTTCACACTTGAGATTGAATAAAGTAGCCTTGGCAGGAATGAAGCCATATACAACACAGAACTCTGCACACTTCGGACTCCACTCTACACTATAGATGGGCCCTTCTTTACCTGATTAGTAACAGAAACATAGTATTAGCTAATCATGCATTTTGGTGAAACATATATCAGTTTTTTTTATATCAAAAAGACTAACATAAAATCAACAAGTTATGAGACTTATTTTACATGTTTCACACTGATAAGTGATGACTGTCTGAAGGATCAATTCTAATACTGGGATCAAATTTAATACAACTGAATATAAAATCTAGTGAAAAGTAGTCCTGGATAAAAGATAAAAAAGAATGGACTAATTGGATAGCATTCGAACATAAAGCCTAAAGTCCTGGGCGTAGTTTCTATGTCCAAGTTGTTATTTTTCACTTAATTGAAATAGTTATGAGAAACTATGGTATGCCTCTCATAAATATGAATCAAGGGAGGCCTACACCTAAGGACCTTCAAGAGTGATAGAAATGGCCACATACATATTTTGTGTTTAATACCCAAGACTGGAACAGCACGGATTTATGCAACAGAGGTCCACAATAGAATTGCTCTTCGATCTATGACAGCTGATGAAAATAAGGTATGAATTTGGGAAAAACTAAGTAATGATATTCATGGATGTGGAAAAGGCATGTATATAACGTGGATATAAATAAATAATAATAATATTTAGCACCGCGTCTTACTACGCGTTCGGGTTATACGCTTTATGTATTAATTACTCTAATGGATTAGGAATTGGGAAGACTGAATTCGAGGAAGTGACCCCACATTTACGTGGAGCGAGAGTGGAAAACCATTTAGGAAAAGCCACCCCCAGTTCATCCGACCCGGATTCGAACCTCGAACTCCCCGTCCTCAGCAGTAGAGCTCAACAGGACAAGCGCATTAGCCAACTACGCCACCGAGGCGGATGATAGAAATAAAGTTTGGAAAGAGGTGGAGGAGGCCAAAGTGAAAAGAGAAGTAGTAATGAGAGTGAAAAGCATGTATGATGATAACAGGAGTTGTGTTAAGACAGAGAGTGGGAGGACAAATCAATTCCAAATAAAACAATTGAGTAAAGCAGGGGGAGTGCCCTCTCACCACTACTATTTGTAATTGTAAAAGAAATGGTCATGAAAAAAGTGGCTGGAAAATTCGCGGGATTAAGAATGAAAGCCGTGATGTTTGCTGATGACTTGATGGGTTGATGGGAAAAGAAAGAGGAAGTACAGGAACAATAATTGTAATTATTACAAGAATGGGATGAGGAAATAAAAGAGTGTAGAGTGAAATTTAGCATGGCAAAGTGTGAAGTGATGGTAATGACAAGGAAGAGAGTAAGCCCTAGTAAAGTTATAAAGTTGGATGAAGTAGAGCTTAGAAAAGTATAGAATGTAAAATATCTTAGAAGCGTGATTAAGATAAAAGGTTANAAAAAAAAAAAAAACAAGTACCGAATGTAAAATATCTTGGAAATGTAATTGAGACGAAAGGTGGAAGTAGAGAGGATTAAATGAGAAAAGGAGGAAAGGACAGCAGGGAGGGTTGCTCTATGGGTGTGTAAAAGACCTGATATGAAGAATAGAAGTGCCCTCTAAGTGTGAGAAAGTGTTAAATAATTAAGTAAAATATAAATATCACATTCTATCCATCTATCATTAATAAAGGCACAAGTTTGAACAGATGTTGTATTGTATTTATATTAGAAATGGCCCACTCAAATCTTTCACCTCATAAACAAAGCATAATATTTTGACTTTTAAATTAAAAACTTACTAAGTTGTTAGTCCTACTTAAAAGCACAACTTAATCAGTAATCATTATTTTGTCGGACAAAAGAGAGAAACATGAATACAATCTTTTTTTTTTTAAATAATAATTGTTAGATGTAGACAATTTAACATGCCTAATACCCCACCCTTCCAGCCCTATGGGACACTTGGACTCAACCATTTTGATTCGGTGCATGCCTACTTCTGAAACTTTCAACTCACGAACAATCTTGTAAATATTTTAATGAAAACATTAAAGCTCTTCGAAAACTGAAAATCAAAACTAGAATTACAAATAAACTTGAAATATATTAAACAAATTACAGCTTTTAAAAAAAAGAGAAATAAGAACACATTACGCACAATACAAAGTCAGCCGCCATGACTTATATGTTTACTCGCCAGTGGTCAGAGTAATGATTAGATAAACATGAATTAATTATCACTAGTCAACCGGTTTTAACTATCCATAACTATGCAAAGAACACAATTTATTCCATACAATCCTAAGTTAGCTATTTTGTTGGGGTTCATGAAAAATAAATACTGTCAACAGTTAGACACCAATAAAACTGTTTATTTATGCCTAATGGCCTACATATTGTATATCGATTATTTGTTTAAAATCGATTCAGGTAATCTGATCATTTAGTAAGTGGTATCGAGTTTTAATAATCAAAAACGCCTTGCTAATTCATAATGTTTTAAAATTGATTTTAACTATATGTTTATTATTTTTTTCAAATATGTTATTGAAGTAATTGTAAAAATATTCAAATGCAGTCTTGCCTACTAAAATAGGAATAAACATATCACAAGAATCTAATATATTTCTTGTTTTCTATGCGAAGATAGATAATAGATATAAAAGAATTTAGTAATAATAATAATAATAATAATAATAATAATAATAATAATAATAATAATAATAATCACACATTTAGGCATTTTTGTGTTCACTATTTCCAATGTGTTTAATTGTTAGGTATGTTGTTTTAGTCTCTCTCTTTTTTTTAAAATCTGTTTGTAATTTTATTTTAGCTTTCTTATCAAAATAAATAATAACACCTCAAGATGATTAAAGTTTATCAAAAGGTAACTAGGCCTAATATGTTTGTTTACTTCACATGTTTTTTTTTAGAAACATAACTCATTCTATCAACACTTTTAAAAATAACTTAAAGACACTCAAATTTTAATTGATTTGATTTCCAAACAATAATATGAGTCTAGATTTTTTAATTTTAACCAGTATTTTGCGAGGGGTAGTTGGGGTTAATTAAAATTGAAAGCATGATTGAAATGGATCTTAATTTACAGATTAGGCCTAAATTGTGTAATGTAGGCCTGTTTGTAAATCATTAAAATTTCTAACAATTTGCTAGGATTCGGATTCGAGGAATAGTGGATTCGACCTACCTCTAATTTATATTATATTTAATAATTAAATTTAATATAAATACAACATTCTCCATCCACCAAGAGTAACTACACAAGTTTGAACAGGCCACTGCGAAATCCAAGCCTTAATCTTTTTTGAGGAATCAAGAAACAGGCAACAACCATATTTAGGTGAACAAAACCTACTTCTAGCCATGCTGTCATAATTCAGTCTGTGTTTTATTTTATTTTGAAGAAGGGAACTGATGCACCCTAAAAATGACATAATTTGGTGTTTTATTGTATTTTAGTTATGAACTTTGAGACCTACAGTTTTCTGGTAAGTGTGTAAGCCTTGACCTTCTATCCGCCTTTCAATGTTTTCTTTAATACAGACTTTTTGGGAGCACTTTTCCCTTGATAACTAGTACTGGCATTGTAGCATGAATTAAAGAGTCCCTTCTGGCCATAGAAATAGCCTATAGCCTGTAACAACAAAATAGTGAAACCTTTCTGAATCTTCAACCTAAAGTCCATCTCACCCAAATGATAGTGGATTACACAGCTCGAATTAGGTGTCGCATGTAGTGTAGTTTTCTGTCATATTCATTAAAAAACAGTAAAAATAAGATTAATGTTTAACAATTTTACTATATTTAAAAAAATGCAGGAAAATTTAAAAATAACTATTATAATTTTTTTTAATATTTCACTGATCCCAATGTCAAAATAATAATCCAAAAAACCAAACTTTGATGAAATTTCTAGTTAAAGAGTTTAATTGAATCTAGTTAAATGGCCATGAGATGGAATTAATACGCTTATATTGCATGATACTTACTAAGCAACACTATGGCTGTTTCCCCCTTGCAAGTAAGGGCATGGAGGGCTTGCTTGCCGTAGTAGGATGAGCCTGACTTGTCCACTTCCATGCTTGTCATTAACAACACAGCCGAGCCAACCTTGTTCCAGAACATGTCAACTCTATCTGCCTGCACAGTGACACATCAATCTCAATAGAACCTAAAACTACTTTACTGTCCTGACACCATTAAAAAACAGTGAAGTTATACAAACAAAGATAGAAAAATTATCCCTTTTATTTGATTTGTGAGAATGTACAGACTGTGTGTTTCAAATATGTTACTGAAAAAGTTATAAGGAAAGAAGACATTGTGTATCTGCCAATTTATTGGCTATACTAATTTTACCTTTTTTTACCAAATTTAATTAAAGGTATTAAAATAAACATGTTACTCTACTAACAACTTGGTAAAACACACTTAGTGTGGTTTATTTGATTTTAAAACGTCTGTACCGTGGCAAAATGATTGTATTTTCTTGTCTTAGCTTAATTATTCTTCATATTATTCATTGGGGTATGACCAAACTTGCAAAATGGATGCTGCAACTATGGCACTATTATTTATATGGGGGGCCCAACATCACTAACTTTTGCAACAAGAATGCTATACCTAGGCAGTAATCGGATGGTGAGTCCACCCTAAAATATAACAAGAGTTTGCGATCCAATGTCCTGGTCGCATCAACTTTGTCACAGAGACAATTTCACATGTATGATCATTAGTTATGACAAATAAAGTTGGTAATAATTACTTTTATTTAACCAAGATAAAATCTTACCTGGAAGAAGCTTTTACTAGCAATAAATGATGTATTTTCAAACTTGGGGTACTGAAACAATTTTCCAAAAGAAGGTTGGCCAGATTTACCTGTAAAAAAAACATATATATATAGGGACTCATAATAATAGCAATAATTTAATTTATTTTATTCTCAAACAAAACTTTAACAGTTACTGTTACCAATTTGATTGTTTTCTAATGGTTAGTTAAAGTTTGAAACTACAACATTTTTATTACAAAAAAATTATTTGAACAAGGACCATTTTATCCCATTTATAAAAAACTAACAAAAGTTTTAATTGGCTGAATACAATAGTGTTTGAGTTGAAGCAAATACGGTACCGTATTTCCCTGAGTATAGTATGGCCTTGTACATAATACAACCCTAAAATGATAAAGTGTTACACAAGAAAAGTAAGTAAAAGGTCTCGAATATACATATGGGTAAAAACTTTACAAATATAACAGTTTTATATGTGCTTTGTGGAGCTTCTTTTCATCCACTTGTTTACTTGACACACTAAGGAAGCCTTCGTTTCGAAAAGATTACTCACGTGAGGATTTGCTAAGGGTACAGACAAGGTATACACCAAGAGAGAGGAAACCAATATCCATCTTGATTTGATCGGCTAGGTTCCACAAATATAGGTTCAGGTAGCAACCAACCCCCTCTTCACATAATTCTACCTCACAAAGAGCCTACAAAGACTGTCCATTAGGATTACAATGATCCCTTTATGATGAACATTTAAAAAATGAGTTGTTTAAAAACTGCACGTTTGAAAGTGTTTTTATCACTGGGCATTGAAACTAGCAAACCTCGGTGTTTATGGAATCAACCTGGCTCAAGGAGGCAATGAAACTTGCATAAGGCTGAGGATCTGGCCTGTGGCCATGGGTGATTTTTTGAATCAGTAACACAGCATTATTCTGCCACCAATAGTGACCAACTGAATTAGCTGCAATTCAATGACAGTGAAGGGTAAAATCCTTTCCTTATTATTTGTTTATTATTAGACATACACTATGATTCTCAAAGACTGATGTAGTTCCAGAATGCTACATTTTGGAACTATATTGGCCTAAACATACTAGATGTCAATCTTGTCTATTATCGTATACCTGTGACCAGTGGCAAGAATATGCATCCCGGCCTCTCGTACCAAATGACTTTGATTAAACGGTTTTCTACTCTACCTCTACACTAATCTGGATATATTATCTCAAAATACCTCTTTCTTATTCCTATCCCACTAGCATGGATATATTTGGATAGGCCGGCCATGTTCACTGCAGATATATAATAGTATAAAGAGAGCCAATGAACAACAGACCCATTTTTACACTTAACAAGCGTAAAATAAAAATATACTTAAATAGATTAAAGCCCCTCTTCTTATTTTATCATGCGATTTTATGTACATTAAAGGAGATTAGAGGAAATGTAGCCAAATTTGTGAAAATGTAGATACACTTCCTCCATATTATACATACTTCATTATTTTCTCAATATGTGACTAGCCTGGATGGACATTAGAATGCTAAGCACGCAATTAGTTTAAATATATATTATTTTTGCACCGCAACATACAGTGTTCCTACACCAAATTATTAATTTTTTTCCAGGACATTTCAAGGATTTTCTATAATTCCTTCAGGACAAGTGTATCTTGGCAAAGTACACATAATTACATAATATTTTATTTTATTTTATTTAAAAAAATGCTGGCTCCCAACTCCCCTACACCTACACCTTTCGACACTGTTTATTATCTTTTAATGTATTCCATGACGCAATGAGTTATTAAAACAATTAAAACATAACATAAGCCAGGGCATGAAATTTCAAATCTAAAGATACTAGCCAAACTAAAATTTTTGGTCGCCACTATTTTATATTATGGAAAATATGAATTTAAAAATATATGTACTTATACACTCATGTTTTTGTGTAGCGCTGCTTTTCTGCACTGAAGTTCCACTTGTCAATCACAACTTTTGGGTCAAACCCTTGTTCAGGGAGGGTCTATACCCAGAAATTCTGAGCAAATCATCCAGTGTCTCAGTCTTGAGAGAGTTCCTGTAAGCTGTCTTGAGTCTGTTATGGCAGCTGGAGCCTCTCTTCACATGAAGCTGTGTTCACTGGTAGAACAACACAAAATGTGAAAATCTGGAGTAAATTGGGAAATCTTGGTTAACACTTTTCACTATGAATCTTCTACAGCATAAGATTCAAAGTCGGTGAAGGAAACAAAAGTTTGTATTCTGTCCACTCTGCATAAAGAAGATCCACTTTCTCACTGAACAGGCTTGGGTTAAAGTACATGAAGGGCTTCTTTATTTCTTCTATCCCAAATTGAAGAATTTTTTCTTTGGGAGGCCAATCCAAGGTGTTGAAAACAGAGATGTACCAACATCTGTTGATATAGATTGCAATATTGGTTTGAAAGTGTGCACTTTCCAAGGCACTTATATACGCTGGTTTGAGACACAAGAATCTGAGCCTATATAGTTTGGGCATGTTTGAAACACATTTTAAAATACAAAAGTCCAGTCCTTAGATGTAAACGTTTGGTTGCCGACGGCGACCGAAAATTTTGCACCTTGCATGAACTCGCTCGCAAATAATCATGGGTAAAATATGGGTTTCCCCTTTCACAGTGCTGAGTTTAACAGTCAACGGTTAAATATTGTGTCTGTTATAGATATAAGTTAGTTTATGAGTCGTGTGCAGATATAATCAATTGGTTTAGAAAGTGCAAGTTAAATATAACAAAT
Source organism: Timema douglasi (assembly GCA_901482245.1). NCBI lineage: Eukaryota > Metazoa > Arthropoda > Insecta > Phasmatodea > Timematidae > Timema > Timema douglasi. The sequence continues at coordinate 13,112 of CABEEJ010001083.1, read as the reverse complement.
AACTACATTACTTGCAAATAGTTTTTATATTAAATATGTTTTAATTACCTTTTATTTCTTAGTTATAAATATAATAAAGGTTATCTAATTTTTACAATAATAATTTACCGTACTGTCATGTTAAAAAAAAGGGAGGATGAAGGAATTTCCAAGACAACTTAGAATATTTCAGGAAAAGATTGGAAAAATGAGAAATTCCATAACATTTCTAGGCCTGGAAGAACTATTTTAAAATTCCAGCTTTTATAGGATTTCCATGACACGTAGGAAACTGACATACTACCCGCCCAGTCTTTTCGCACTTAAATAGTGTTGGGAGGAGAATCTTGGATTAAATATACACTCAATTACGTGGCGGAAGAGTAAAATGTCGTTTAAGAAAAAAGCACCCTCAGTACGTATGGTTAGGATTCAAATGCTGATTGATAGGGGTCTGCGAGCTTGGGTTTTTTCATTCAAGTCAAACTTGAGTTGAGTATTTTTTTAAAGCTCCCGAGTTTGAGTAATTTTCATAATTTTAAAATGTTAAAAAGTATATTAACACACATGTTCTTAAAATATGAATTACTCTCTTTTTTATAAATAGTAAATCCTTTTGAAAAAAAAGTTAAATAATGGAAATATCAGTTTTTAAATTAGAAATAACACTTTAAAAACACAATTTTAAAATAAGAACAACACCCAAATAAAAATCTAATAAAAAAACAGATAATTAAAATTGTTTCAACTTTCAACACACATCTTTAAGGACATTAAACTTACACTAACAATTATAAAACAAAGTTAATAAAATGAATAATTGCATGATGGCTTGTAAATGTATAACACGACATTGTAGAAACACCGTAGAGTGATGTAAAGTAAGTGATAGGGAATGGAGCCAAGCTGAAAGGATAGTTAGGTTAGGCCTAGATAGGAGCAAACACACCTCTTTCTTCATGACTTCTTAAACCTTTACACTTTCCACTTCTTTAAAACTTCCACAGTTGCACATTGGTTTGAATTTTCGGGAATATTACTTTTTAAATAATGTATTTTCATATGAAAAAAAATATTTCTGAAAATTCAAAACTGTGCAATGTGGAAGTTTGAAGAAGAAGAAATAGAGAAGTGTGTTTGTTTATACCTAGGCCTAACCTAACTATCCTTTCAGGTTGGCTTCCTTCACTATCACTTTACATTATTGTTGAGTGTTTCTACACTGTCTTGATTAAAAGTTAATACAATTGATGTTTTAATTAGCTAATATTTCCCCAAAATATCAGTAACTTAATTTACCATAAAAGAAAATGTATGACTCATAAACAATTAGAGATTTCAAGTGTTTCGTATTTTGTTTATTATTCCTTAGTGTAATCGTACATGATCACATCTTCTGTTTCATTTCCATTCCTCTATGCGGAGTTGAACATGCACATTGTATGGGCTCTCATTAGATATTATTTTATTGAGAAATTTAATTTAATTTAATTTTTAATGCTCATAAAAGTTAATGCTCATACTTCAAAATTAAAAATAATATTTCTAGCAAATAGTATGAAATAGTAAGTACTTTTTTAATATGAATGTGGTAAGTTTGGTAAAATATGTATTGCAATAATTAAAATCAACAGTGATTTTAGACAGGTGAACCAACATAATTCTATAACTAATATTACTAACTTAATTAATGCTAGTTTGAAGCTAAATGTATTAATTAATAATTAATACAAGTTTTAAATATATTAAGTTTGAAATAACTTGGTAAAATAATATATTCTTGATATTACATTTTTAATTTAACAGAAATTCTTATTTTAGAAAGGGCCCAGATAAAAATATTAAAAAGAATCATTCAATTATTTAGTAATCTACTGTACCTAGCTATTTTTATTTTCATTGCTTTGTCATGACAATGCAAGTAGAAAGCTTTAATCAAGGTAAACTCATATCGGATGACAATAATGAATACATTTACCGGTCAAAGGCAATTTCAAAGCTCTATTATGATATTAATATGAAAATTGATATTAATTTTTAACAATTTGTTAAGTAATTGAATGATTTATAAGTGGAAATGCCGATATTGCCTAAATTAAATAGCCTATACTTACTATTGTGTTTTAATAATATATTATTAAATACACTCCGTCAAGATTGAAAGGTAGCAACTTATTGGCTCAGCCCGTGTGGTATGATATACCTCCACACACGACGGCAAAATAGTTTGCCTAGCTATGCCCAAGGCTTAAGTTAGAGAAGGCCTTAAGTCCTTAAATTATTTGACTGTTGGAAGGAGTGATGGAGGAGGGGG
>CABEEJ010001083.1:0-10800 GCA_901482245.1 Timema douglasi | reverse complement strand
GGGGGGGGGGGGGGGGGGGGGTTATGTCTTTTAGCAATGCCCAAATGGTTTTATTTACTAAATTAATTAATTATGTTTGCTCTCATTAATATACGGGCTGGCATTTTTTTAGCTATTAAATATTTAAACATGTAAAACGTTATTATGGCATTGCTACCCACATTGATTGGTTTTACATGGTAACATAAATTAGGTCTCTCCTTTTCCAGAATCTCCATTACTGTGTATAGCTAATTTTAAATTTATTAATGATTAATTAATATATTCCACAAATGTAACGTAAATAACAGATTAACTCTAAAAGATTTTTACTTTATTTGTAAGAAGCTGAGTTTAAAAAAAAACTTCTGTAATTTAAGGGTTCCAATCCTGATTTAAAATATTTTATATTTTTTCCTGGTAGTAAAAAAAAATTGATAAAATCTTATCTATTGGGCATATTTTAGTTATAAAAGTGAATTTATTTGTTTCTTCAAAGTTATTATGACTGTGTTTAACTTTGTGGGACCACAGTTCAATTCCATACTTTATTTAATGTTACCATAGCGGCTACGATATAATTGTTAATAAAAAGCTTTAGTAATCAATACTTTGATTGAGAAAAGGTGTGGTTTATTAAGATTTACGTTGATTATCATTTTCTAATAAATTTAATGTATAATGTTAACTGTGATTATTTTTGTCAAGTCTGTTTTTTTATCAAATCAATTTTGGAAATCCAAACAAATCAGGCCATGCCATAGGCAAGTATTAATATAATATCAGAGTAAGGAAGTTTAAATAATAATTGAAACGCAAGGATAAATATTGTATTTGGTTCACAAGCTTAAAACCACTTTAAACAATATCTCTGCTTTTTTAAGACCTGGAACGTAAATATATTTAAGTAAAACAATATTGTAATTCTGTACGGTTTTTAAGAATTTCTGTATACAGCCAAAGATACCAGGAACTTTATAACCGATTGCTGTGCATTTATTTCTATTCATCAGGATGGCTGTTAAGGGAGGATCTCGCATACATACAGTGAGGGTTTGATTTTCCTAAAGATACGGCCAGATTTATTTATATCTGCAACTTAGAATCCCTGGAACCACTTAACCGATTGTGGTGCGGTTTTTACTTTTTTACTGAACCAACATGCAGGCAGGTTTTAGCATTATTTGTGTATAAGAAGGTGTTTCGGTGTGAGTCCCGGGGAAGGGCCAGCCGGTTATTTGTATACATTTATGGAACCACACAATCACTGTGAGTAGTTTTTATTATTTGAGCTTCGAGTCCCTGTTAAAGTTTCGGATGGATATTGTGTATATTTTATCTAGGATATTTATAACCATATAAGCAATTGCAGTTCAGTTGTTTTTTTCAATTGGTCCTACGTAGTTTTTATATCCACACAGGTTTTAACATTAGTTTAATCAGATGTTTTGCTGTGAGTCTCTGGAAGTACTGACAGGCCTAACTATAAAAGATGTTGCTACCTTTACTACTAATTACTGGGGGGATAGTGACAGAAAAGAAAAAAAAATTAAAGATAATGTAACAACATTTGCTTGGAGGGAAGTTGGGAAACAATTTAGGAAACCGTGTTTAAATATTCCTGTCCAGGACTAGAACCCTGTTTCATCCATCACTGAAAATGGACCATATGAGAAATGTTTGTCCTCATGAATACCGATGCAGTAGACTATAGATTATTTAACATACTTCTTATAATATTTATTTTACTTTGTAATTCTGTTTAATATAAGATATTAAATATTTTATTTTGTGAATGTTTCGAACAGATATCACACTGGTCTATAATCTATTATTAATTTGGGGCTTTCTTTTTTAAGTTCAATCAATGATATTTTTACTACAATGAGATTATCAACAACTCTCAGATCCGCCCTGGTGGTGTAGTTAGCTAACGCGCTAGTTTCCTGTTTATCTTGACTGATGTGGACGGGGAGATCGAGGTTATAATCTCACTTGGATTAACTGGGGTAGTTTTTCCTAAATGGTTTGCCACTCTCACTCTACGCAACTGCGGGTTCACTTCCTCTAACTTCAACCTTTCCAATTCCTAGCCCATTAGAGTAATTAGTACTTAGGTGTATTACCAGAATGGGTAGTAAGACGCGGTGATAAACACAAAACAAAAAACCAAACCTCAACAATTGCTTTAAGCACTCTTTCCTTATCTTAGTGATTTAAGACTGACTATATGAAGGTTATCCGAGAAACAGTGAAGTTTTCCTGGCACTCAAACATATTAATAACTAGTTCATTGTGCTAGCTGGCCGTGAATGTTAGTGTATAATAGTTAAATGGCGCTTGTCTAAAAGGAGGGTTGGATCACATTCACTTTATCAAGTAATGCAATAGCAAAATGCTGACAGTTTCTAATGCAGTCAACATTCATACATCTTCTAAACATTTATGTTTTGCAGTAAGTAAATCGTTATTACGCCTTTCAAATTAATTTCAAGACCAAATAAATGATGAATAATTATAATGATGATGATTATTATATTAATAATTATTATTACACTTATAATAATAATAATTATTATTATTATCATCTTGGTTAAGAAAGCATTTATAATAATAATAATAATAATAATAATTATTATTATAAATGCTTTCTTAACCAAGATGATAATAATAATTATTATTATTATTACTATTATAAATGCTTTCTAAACCAAGAGCATGATTTACAGATTTATTTAACCTTAAGAAAGTGCAACAGCTTAGCTCAATCGACAGCATGTTTGTCTACTGATCTAAGGACACTAGGTTCAATTCCTGACACCGTGGAACTTTTTATTTTTAGTGAAACATTTGTTTCTCCTTCTAAACTGATGAGCTAATGGACGGGGATGTTATGTCTTTTCAAGTTTTAAGATAGTATTAAAGTAGTGTGCTGATTTTATCATTCGGTTCAGAAAATGCACATCAGATACCTCAAATTAATTTATAAAATGAAACCTTAGGATGCTACGCGTCTCTCTAAGTGAGATCGGTTATGACTTATTGAAGAAAATAAGAAAACTTAAGGTGTACTCATTTATATTAAATATAACTTTAGTTTTAACTAAGAACCAAAATAGTTAGTAAACAAATGTTCAGCATTATCTCTATGGTTTATTAATATACGTTATGGCTAGTTTTCATTCTTTGTGCATCTTTAATGTATGCAATATTAAGGATCAAGTGTGCACTTGCTGTAGGTTATTTGGATTTCATGCCTAGGCTCACCATACTCTTCTCGTTTATGCAGTCCTACTTCATCGAAAGTTGTCAGCAGGAGGCATTCATGAGTAAAAGTACTTAGTGAGAGTAATATAGAAATATTTTGAAAAGTATTATTTGCATATAAATAAAACAATTTTTACTGTACAAAACATGTTTTTGAATATTCCATTTTTCGGTGTTTTTCCAGCATTTAAAAAATTCCGTTTATGAGACTTTTGTTTAAAAAAAATGATAATATACACATACTATTATATTAAAATATTTTATATGTATATATATTTGAAACCCTCATGCTAAAAGCTTTTCAAAAATACCCAGCATAGTTGGGTAAAAATAATAATAATAATAAAATGTAAACATACTTTTAATGACTCACAAATTTTCCGTTATTAGTCTTTTTTCAAAATTGTTACCAACTCATTTCATGTGGACACACTATCACTTAACTCCAATCCAAGCTTTGGCTTTATATGTTTAACTGTTCAAATGTTGAGATCTGTGTAGGACTGAAAAAAGATATATGACATGAGTTTTTAATAAGGGTTCCATTCTTGCCACGGAACCCAAAAAATGAGTTGTGACTTTGAGTGTAACTTACGTGGGTTTATTTTTTTAATCCTATCATAATTCGTATAGTTATATTATTATAGTTAAAAAAAATTGTGTACCAACATTGTTTTATTATCTTGTAGGTTGTATTTTTGTCGTTTTTGAGTATTTTAAATTCATTTGTAATAATGACTAAGCTACACGTTGCTAGTAGTAACTTTAACCATTAATTTTCGTCCACATTTTTATATAATCAGATACATATTCGATACAATTTAAAATGTGTAGGCCTACAATCAGTTACAAGAGTAATAATAAGACAAAGAAGTTATAATAATTGAGGGGCTGGGTGCAAGAAGGGCATTTCAAAGGAAGTGCCCTTTGAGTAAAACACTTTATTGTGTTCTTCTATGGGTTAATAATATGACCACCAAGTTTTAGTTACATACCTTAAAAACAGAGGTCAGGAGAAAATAAAATGTAAAGGCTTGAATGTGCCCTATCTGCATAGAACAGTTATCTCAGTTATCTGTGAGCTTTCTTCTATGTTTGAGTTTGTTTGGTTAGAGTTTTCAGTTTTTGATTAGTTTTCCAGTGATTTTGAAGAATCATGAATGATATTTCGGATTCATCAGTTTATGAGGACAGTGAAAGTATAGTTGAAGAAAAAAAAACAGGTTTGAAGAGGTGTATGGATAAAAGTAGATGGAAAAGAAATGTAGCTAAATTCAGCAGAGCATCAGGTAAACAATATGTTTCTACTACCGGCACCATTATCATAAAGAAGAAGTTTCAACGAGTCCAGAAGTGCTGTTACAAACAATGTTGCAAAAATGTATCAGTTGATACACAAAAGTATCTTTTTCAAAACTTTCTATCCATGGCTGATAAGTGTGTACAGGACACGTATCTCACAACATTAATGATTCTTCATGAGCCAAAAGAACGCACTGAAACACCTAAGAGCACTCCTAGGATCTTTAATTGGAAATATGAAGGGAGGAATTTAGAAGTTAAACACACAGTTTGTAAGAAGTTTTTGACAGAATTTTTCCAATTTGGTCCTAAGAGATTTCAAACCATTCAGCATAAGTTGTGTACTGGAGAATCCCCTGTACTTGCTGACATGAGGGGAAAGCATTCTAACCGGCCGAAAAAGATTTGCATTCAAGTTTGGGATTTGGTCAAAGAACATTGGGCAACACTTCCACACAATACATCACATTACTGTGCCGCATCAACGTCAAGAAAATATTTTGATAATCCTTGTCTAAATGTCCGAGAACTATTAAATCTATTCTCCGAGTATTTTTGTGAAAAGACTGGGAAAAGTGTTCAAATGAAGTACGCTACCTATCATTGCTACTTTAGAGAAAACTCTGAGTTTTCATTTCGGCAGCCTCGCACTGATACATGTGACTTTTGTGCTAAATGTGAAATTTTACTGAAAGAACCTAAAGACCCATGCAAAATTGAATACCAGCTTCACCAAAAGAAAGTAGAGGCGTACAAACAACTAAAAGACAGAATAATAAATCTGGCTCGTGGTGATGAAAGTAATTTAACTATCGAGTTATAGACTACGGGCAGAATTTGCCGCTACCTAAGCTTACGGTAACTTCTCAATTTTATAAGAGACTTTTATGGATGTACGTCTTTAACATTCATTGCCACACCGATGACAGTAGTTCCCTTTACTGATTTATTGAAAACCAGGCAAAAAAGGATCCAAATTCTGTGTGCTCTTTCCTCTACGATTTTGTTTCAAGGAAATTGGACAGAAAAAAGGTGAAGAAAATGTATTTGTTTTCAGACTCTGCTGGAAGCCAGAACAAGAATAAAATAGTGTTCCGGTTTTGTAGTTGGTTTTCAAAATCTTTAGATGTTCAGATTGAGCATATTTTCCCAATAAGAGGCCATTCTTAGTGTGTTTGCGACCGTAACTTTGGACTCTACAGGACTCTAAAAAAAAACAGAAAGAAAAATTTTTTACTCCTGAGTCATACCTAAATATTTTTTCTAGCTGTAGAAAAAATCCGTCCATTTGAAGTTCGAGAAGGCTCACCTCTCATCAAGAATTGGGGCAAGGGTCTCAACCCACTGTTCCTAGCTCAGCCAACATTATTAACTTTCAAACCCAAAAGTATGTTCGGATCCAGTATTCTCATTTAGGTATAATGGCTGCATCCAAATCATACACACTTATCTTTCAGCCCTTCAGGTATTGAAAGCTAATAATCTGGAACTTCTTGATTTCGAAGAACTTCAAACACCATACATAAAAAAGGGAAAGATTGATGACCTGAGAGATCTTATGAAGTTCCTGTCGCGTGAAGAAAGGGAGTGGTATGAAAATAACATTTTTATTTCAAGCGGTCTCGAAAATGAAAATGAAGAACTCATAGAGTTTTATTTAGACAGTGACTATCAAGATGAACCTTCGTAATAATCAAAAACATTTTGTGTTTTCAGTAACATACACATTATTTTATAATGCGTGTATTGGCTCAAGGTCTAGTAGGCCCTACTTTTCTTATTTTTTACTAAGCCACACATATTTTTTGAAGTTCAGTTTTAGTTTTATCACATTATTAAAAGAAATAATATTACTATTTTGTTTGATTTTATCTCACATTAATTGAATATTCTAGTTAAAAGTATTCTCTGCAAGAGGGGCACATGCTTGGTGTTTTATTATACTAATTTCCAGTATTTATTTTTAATTAAAATATATTTTTAAAGATAGTGTTTCAAGAGACTATTTTAAATATGGCATAAGCTTCGTTATTATTTAAGGTGATAATATAAATTGATTAAGGTTTAAATTTTCAACATCGATTTACCCAACACTTAATTTCTGAAGAAGTGCCCTTCTTGCACCCAGCCCCTCAATTATGATTGTGTCCAAGCAATTTAAAAATATATTTCGAAATTATACACATTTATATCTTGGATCCTAACTATTAGTTCAAACCCAGCCGAGGCCAATGGATTTTTCTTGAGCGTTAAAAATAGGTAGCACAACTTCATTCTGAGGGGAAGTAAAGTCGTCAGTCCCAAATCGATTGTGGCATTTAAAAGAACCCTGGAAGGTGTGTGAAAATACCTTTCCCGGCAGAATTGGAAGGCCATCTCGCTATCGCTTAGAGAAATTCTCGTTTGCTGATATAATCACTTGGTGCATAAAGTGTGTGTAAAATACCTAAAATAAATAGATTATTAGTTATAAATTACCTTTAGGCTAAGGCTCTCACAGTGTAGTAATAACCATAAATAACTTTTTTGGTTAGCAAGTTTTGTATAGTTTATATACTAATTTATCAAAGAATAAATGCTTCTTTGCCTTGCATCTTATTTATTGTCCGGGCATTACACGTTACTATAATGGTGTAGTCAGGAGTAATGTTGCTTAACTAGCAGACTTACCCAAATGTGATTAGGTTAGATATGATTATAGTGGGAAATTATTTAATAAAAACCTCCCTTAGTACACTAGACCGGGCTTCACCCTGCAGCCCAGGGCTCTAGGTCTTGAAATGTTTGAGCTGTAAAAATAGGTGACATCAGACTAGTGACTAGCCAGGCAGTTCTCCTTTCCAGTTTAACACCTTGCGAGACAGGTATAGTCTGTCAAGTAGGGCAGAGATGTCCAACCCATGACACTAATGTCAGGCAAAGTCATTTTAAGTTCCACACTTAAGGTCACCGTAGATTAAATAAAATAAAATATATTACATCAGAAAACAAATAGATCGGCTATTTCGGTCAACTTCACTTGTTGCTAAAATTTTAATAAATTTTTTCATCCCTGTTCCACTCTCCAAATAGGGCTATTTTTTTACTGTCCACAATGGGGAAAGAGGGCAGTAGTCAGGTAAGGTTTGAGGTTTTGGGTTATAGTTGCACGCTTAATGCCAACAGCGTAGAATGTAGATAGTAATATGGCAGAAAATAATGTTGGCTACCCCTGGACCCTTAATTTTGAAACTTGCAACAACAACAAAACTCGCTACTCATGAACTCGCAAATCGCATGCTGTATCAAAAAATAGCTAATTTTGAAACGTTTCTACTGTTGTGCGAGTCGGTGTGACGCTGTTTCGCTTGTGAATGAAATTTCAATCTGACAATACTGTAAAGTCATGACATGCCAAAGGATTTAGGCGATGTGATACCACAATCCACCACTCTACAAGATACGTAACTGAAAGTAAACACTATTATTGTATTGAGTGCATCATGTAATTCTATTTGTTTTGTTTTATTAGGAAACCATCTTCCATTTGATTGCATCTAAGTTTGTTGTCTCAAAAATGTATCGGGTTATTTAAGTATGAGTTAAACGTTTAGCGTATTCCACATGTTCTTTAGCTCACTTGGCAGCGTGCTTGTCTGAAGCTCATAAGTTCAAAAGATAGATTCCAACTAGAGTACGATGCTTTAATTCTATGTAGGAATAAAAAATTCCTTGTTAATAATTTGAATTCAGTAAAATATTATTTTATTTTCACAACAATTTTTAAAACATAAAGATGCACTAAATGTTTTTACTATGTGATTAATAATTAGCTTGCTTAGCCTTATTTATATCATAAGCCCATTAATTTAATTTTTAAATAATCACCTACATACAAAATTTCAAAATTAGTGTACTGATTTTAATTTACTTCCTGGTTAAATTATTTTTAAACAAGAATTTTGTGGCATTCTACATATGCTTAAATACATTATATACTTCTACACAAAATATTTAAAACAAATTATATGCTGATTAATACAATAGTTTAAAATGAAAGGTTTTTTTTCAGTCTGATAGATTTAAAAAAATTGGAATTTCAGGATTTGAACATCTGAAATCAGGATCATGAGGATGTCACATTACCACCTCAGCAAAATTGACGGTTAAAGGAATTTGACAAAATTAAGAAATATATTATTATAATCTCACACAAACAAATATTTTTATTGAAGTATTGAACAAAGTGTCCAAAGCAATCTTATTTTTTACTTCTGTAAAGCTATTTTGTACAATAGTAGACTTATTTCAACAAAATCACTCTAAGAAGGCTTCAACTAAAGAGGGCAATGTTCGAACCAAACAGGTGGTGAGACGCGGTGGGGAAAAATCCAATAAAAATTTGCCTAGGATCGAATGCCTGATACACCAACCCCATCCTACAGTAGTTCATGGAATGTGTTACAAGGCAAACGCACTGAAAAAAATTAATATTTTAAGCTCAACTCATGTTCAAACATGATTTCCTAAACCTCTCCATTGAATCGTGGCCAAGAACGTTAACTAATTAGTAAGGATCTTATAGTCAGTTTAGACTCGCAAATAAAACTAAATAGCAACCATAAATTCATACAACGTGGTGAAAATATTTTTATTTAGAGAAATTATCCATAATATTCACTTTAATACCGTTTTTTTAATATGTCAATATTCAAACTACGCTGCCACATTTTCTCATTTAGATAATAAAATAATATGTTTAAGTCATGTAAAAACGTAATTTGCAAAGAAAATATAAAAAATATACAATAACGATAACGAGAAAATGGTGTCAGATATAAACCAGAATCAAGTTAATTTTTATTTATAAACAATTATTTTCAAAATAATTATGTATTTTATGTACTTACTTTTTAACACAAGATTCGAACCTTGTCCTCCACGTCATAATTAAATGGAATACACAGCCTTAGAAACCAATTAAGAGATACCACCTAATTAAACCCAATCAGGATTTGAGCCCTGACTTCCTTGTCACAGGCAAAACGGACTAAATTAACTTGACATCCAAGCCGTTGTTTTCCTCACTCTTCTTCAAATAAGATCTTACCTATCGCCACTCCTTATTTCGACCCTCCCAGAAAATCCTCTTGTCTAATACCTCCTTGACTCTGGAAGCCTAGCCTGTAACATCCAATTGAATAACTACACTCTAAATGTGCAGGGCTGGAGAGAACAATGCTTATAGTGTGATTGGTGAAGGTAGGCTGGCCCAATGTAAGGAGAATAGAAGGTAGCGCCAGTTGGAGAAAGACATTTGATTGGCTGAACGTGAGACATCAACCAGTACACCAGCCAGCGCTTAAAGTCGTGTTCTCGCGTATAATTTTCAGTGAATCATTTCAAATGATTCATTTTTAATGAAAATATGAATTAAAGAAATTTGTTCACACGTGTAATTATCATATTTATCATGTTGAGAATAATCAACTACTGTTTAATTTATTAAAATGGCACCACGTGCTGTTTTATTTTATATAATTCACCCATCACTGCTTATATTAAAAAAAACATTCAAACTCTGTAATAGTCCAAAAATGGATTGGTATGTTCGTCTTTCCACTTAAATACCATTTTTGAGAAATCATACAACAGTACAATGTCTATAAATATATAAATAAATCCTTGCATTAATTTCTAATGAAATGAGTGTTCTGATGTTTATTTTGTATTAATTTTNCACGGTTCATTTTGTTTGAATTTTTCAATAATGATAGTTAACAATTAAGAAAAGTAGACCTCCTTTTAACTTTTAATGAAAGTGTTAAATAATGATTCATTCTAATTAAATTAGTGTTCTGACGTTTATTTTGTATTAATTTTCAATGACTCCCTGAAAATGATACGTTAGAACATGGCTTAACATTCATAAAGCTTTATGGAAGACAAACTAAGTCCTTTCTAAATAATTATTTTTAGAAATCATAATATCACGTTTGGGAACATTACACATATTAATGCATATTTAAAATCCACACCAATAAATGAATAATAAATAAATTACACTTAACCTAGTAAAATATGTTAAAAATTACTTACACGTTTGAACTAATGTATTAACACTGGCAACATTCGATGTGTTTTGAAGTTCTTGACATTTTAGTTAACTTTAGCACCACAAATATAGAACATAAACGAAAATTGAAATAAATTCTATCAACCCTTATTATTAAATCATACGCAACTATTCAACAAATGTTTGTTGAAGTTTAA
>CABEEJ010001082.1:168574-183436 GCA_901482245.1 Timema douglasi | reverse complement strand
ACTGTTCGCACTCCCTTAAAGGTTGCCCCGCTCCCCACCCAATGTACCGATTTAAATTTGATGAATAGAAAATATATATATTAGAGGTGTACCAAATCAGTAAAACTGATTACCGAGTGCTTAAAATAATTGTTCATGCTATGTTTATTTACACCAATTATTCCTGTTTTTCGATTATTTAACAGTTACTGTAATTAATACAAAAAGATATTACCAAATAATAAAATTTATGCCTAACCGGCGAAAGTTGGAACTAAATCGTTAGTTTTTTATTTACGGTATGAACATTATATATCTTAATCTGTTACCCATCTCAGTGGCGTAGTTAGCTAACGCGCTGGTTTCGTGTTGAGCTATACTGCCGAGGGTGGGGAGATTGAGGTTTGAATTTTGGTTGGATGAACTGGGGGTGGTTTTTCTTTCTTCCTCCATGCAAATGTTGGTTCACTTCATTTATATTCAACCTTCTCAAATGTTAATCCAATAGCGTAATTAGTACTTATGCATTTAACTCTAACGGGTAGTAAGACTCGGTAGGCCACTAAGTATTATTATTATCATCATTTTTGCCCGGATATATAATAATGTATATGTTTTTTTGTTTTGCAAATTTGATCACTAAACTTCCATATGCAAAATTTTGCTTTAAATTTTACTTTTAAATAAACGGTTGGTTGAAATAATAATCGCTGATAACAATTAATTGAGGATGTACTGGTAATCGCCTGATAATGAAAGAGAGAGAGCATAACGAAGCTAATTTAAATACTTTCATAATCACGAGCACGCAATTATTATATTTGTTAATATTTTACATATAAGGTCGTTTGATTCTTCATCATAATTATTTTCTCTACTCACCATATTACACAAAACCATAAAATGGAAATGTAGTAGTTCAAATCTCTTATAATATTTGAACTGCGCGCGTGCAAATACACGTAGATAAAGAGAACTAAAGAGTTGCCAGACCCGTATATCTTAAACGTCATAGACCTTGGTAGCCACTCAACTTAATATAATTTATAAAAAGTTATCCATGTATACTCATCAGCTTATTTTGTTTGGTTCCGATTTTATTATCGTAATAGATATTATGATAGACATATTTAACAGAAACAGAATCTAAAATGTAATATTTCCCCTTTATTTTCAATTATATTCACTCGTAGATACTGACGCTGAAACAAAGAAAATTCACTAATAACAAACAAGTATGGCCACCAAACAGCATTTCAATCATGAAACATAAACAATGTTCGTTTCGTGTTTATAATGGTGTCTTATTGGCTATATCCTCTCCTCACATTATCATTGGCAGATACGTCTTAAGTCGATGATTATATAAAATTCACTCCGCGCATAACGTATAAAGGTGCGTACAAAACATCCAAAAGCAACACCGTCCCGTCCGGTCAACGCTTCATAGCACCGTAAAATCAGTGCGTGCCATCTTTTGTCGTGGCATCAAAGAAATGCCGTGTTCGTTTTCGAGAGCCCTTCGGGGCTGGTGTTAATGTTTGTCCCTCTATATTTCTCGTGTTTTATTCATGTTTTTATATATATGTTTAATTAAAAATAAAACCAAACAAACAAAGAAATGATACATAACCTATTCTCTGTTTGGACGATAAAGTTAAAAAAACTCTTGGGAAGTAATTTCTGCATAATAAAATACTACAGCAGATAAATAAATATACAAAAATAAATACTGGGATGCTATAATTATGTTCGCGCAAGTGTTATGCGTTAATGTTACGTTACGATGTTCTGTTACATGAAATTGTTACGCATCGGTGTTACTTTACGATATTCTGTTGCATGCCTACACCGACCTTAAGAAGTTAAAGTTAAATCAACTTTATACACTGTAATTATCCATTAGGTATTGATTACAAACGCTCTAATTGAGAATAATAAATTTCAACTTCCTCAACAAGTGCTACACGCTATTATGCGCTATACATGGATAAAAAAACACCTGATAGTTAAAAGATAAACTTTTACGTATTCATATGTAATGTTATTGGCGTCTGCCACTTTGGAAATAATCAATACCAATAAAACTGATCATAATGTAGTCGTTCATTGTTGGCCGCAAAAAAATTATTGTATTTTCTAAGACACACCTTTTCACTGGAAATTGGCTAACATAATGCAAGACGCTTTGTTTTTTTAAAAGAGAGTATTCTCTTTCACGGTAAACAGGGCATATTTCATCGACCTTGAACGTAAGTATATAAACAAATAGCTATCTTGTGTCAACTTTTCACTATCTTAAAGATAATTTATAGTGGAACCAAACGAGAGGTTATCTTTGCCGGCAACGCCGTTGACACACTTGATTATACTGACGAGAATAGTGCTATAACAAAAACTCCTTCTTGAAGATAACAAAATTACGAGACCTCATCTACAAAATACTAATATTGGACGTGATATAGTTATTTCTTGAAATGTCAAGGCATCTACAGTAGCCCCGTGGCTTCTTTGGTGCTGACTGACAGCTCACAGCTGACTTCTGATAGTCAACATTTAGGTATATACCTACATTTTGACTGTCAAAAGTGGCAGATGCTAAACACATGTTTTTACAGATCATCTGGTTCGGCGAAGGAATACGTAATTTGGTCTGGTAACTTTTTAAAGCTGTCTGTCAGCACCAAAGAAGTCACGGGGCTATTATAGCATGGGTGATGCTGTTGGTGACACTGCAGTCTGTCGGTTTGCAGAGTTCAACTACATCTATGGAGCACAAAGCCAACCAACCCTCTCCCGCTTATAGTGGAGTGGCACGTTTTTGTTTCATATTTTGTCATTGAAATAAAATTATTTAGTCGTGGAACATTCTAGTCTAAGTTTATTTTTCATATATTAAGGAAACAAAAAAAAACCCACCATAAAACGATTTTAAAAACACATCTCACCATTAAGGCCCCCTTACATGCTCATTATTATTGCACAATAATATTGACCGTGTGGGGGTAGTATTGAAGGCTTGCTCAATATATTGAGGAATATTAAAAGTTTCTAATATTTATTGAAGTTCCGTCTTTATTATTGAACCGTGTAAGGCGGTTATTACGAATATAGCATTCTGGTGGTCACTGCCTGGGTCTGTGAAAGATAGTCCAGGGGAATAGATGAACCGTGATAAGAAAACTGAAGCTTAATCGCGACATACTTCTCTAACAAGTTACCGTTGCAGACTGAACAATTGCACAAGCATATTGATCGTCCCAGGTCGAATCTTTCTCGCGCAAAATATTGACAAAATAATATTGCTTCAATAACATTGAGCGTGTAAGGAGGGCCTTTAGATAATTAATTCTGTAATAGGGATGTTTTCTCGTGTGACGTCATGCAATCAATGCCGCGCCACCCTCGCGTGCCACGCGCTAGTAGTGGCAACACTGCTTCTGAACAGCTGCGCAACAATAACATAATGTTCGATATTGATCTGGCCGTCTGGTCCGTTTCATTAACTGGACTGGGTCACAATATTTATCCGACATTACGCTACAAAGATGAAATGTGGATTTAACTCGTTGTTTATTATTTTATAAGTCATTGTGAGTGTTTTGAATGGTACTACCATTGTGTTCTTTTTCTAAATGGTGTTCGTTTCTGCCCACTTGATTGTTGGCCGCTATTGTTTTACGTTGCAGTGTTTTGGCGTGGCCAGTAACTCTATGGAACTAGTTACGCGTTATTATGACCGATAATTTAAGTTTCTGTGAATAAATGAATCAAGGAATTTTTTTAGAACAATTGAAATGTTTTTGTTCCACTATTGATCTGTCAACAGGTTTTTATCACTGGCAAAGAGGTAGGAACAAATAAGATTACCCATTAAGTTATCTCTCGTTTGATTAATATTGATGATTGATCTTCTTTTCCTCTGCATTCGAAAATCAAATAATGAAAACTTAAGAATCATTTACTAAATAATCCAATTGTGTTTATAATACAAATACTCAACTATTTTGGCTTAAAACACTCTATTTTTCATAGGAATGGCCTTAGAGCATTTTTTTTTCAGCTAGATTTGATAACCTAAAGTACGCTCATCGTAGGAATTGTTTTCTGAAAGGCCTTTTTCCCTACCAGAAATCTATTATATAGTAGGATATTGGTAGGAAAAAAGACGTTTCAGAGAGTAATTCCTACCGTGAATGGAGTATAGTATTATTGTCATGCAGATTACATGACTAGCTGTTAGATAAATAAGCCCTTTCATATGAAAATTGGACTCCATCAGCTATCTTAAAACATCCGACAAACCATTCTTATTATTAAATGTCTCAAGCTCGACTCCCGTTCACAACAAAATACTTAAATAACTGAAGATATATTTGTTTATTTTCATTCTGTTCTAACCAATCTTTAACAGTTTTGTTGTGTTTGGTGTAGCCTAGATTAAAGTTAAGATACTCCACTGGTAGTCTTTTTCTTCCAACTTGCAGTTTTTGTTCAGTGGATATTATTCCTGTTTGAATCCTGGTTAGATGCATTACTAAAATGTTTTTCTCCTGAAAGTGTAAAGCTATCCCTCTCCTATGAATTAAAAATATTTACTCTTAACCGTGGGCCACCAATGGAGTAGGAATGAGGAAGGAAGCATTTTAGAGTTAATCTACCTGCATTTTTTTTGGAAGGAAAGGGAGAAACCGTTTAGGGAAAATCACCCTCGATTAACCTGACCAGGATTCAAACTCGGATCTCTCTGTCATCAGCAGGCCAGTCTAACGCGAGTGTGTTATTAATTTTGGGAAATTCAATATTTTACTTGAACCCATGTCGGTGGCCGCATGCTCTAAAGCGCTCCGCTTGTAATAGAATACACTGCTGATGACGAGATCGAGGTTCGAATCTCGGTCGGGTGTATTGAGGGCAGTTTTCCCGAAATATTTTTCCATTCTCCCTTTACGCAAATGCGGTTATACTTCCTATGAATATAACCTCCCTAATCCCTAAAACCATTAGCGTACACAAGAATATTACCGTAAAATATATTATTATTATTAGCAACACGTCTTACTACCCGTTCAGGTTATACACCCGCTTATGTGCGTATAATGTGTAATGATAGGGGATGATTGTTTGATGAAATGGAGGACCTACAGTTTAACGTGGGATCCGAACCACGGTGGAGGCCTGGCATTCCCCACATTCACAACACGTCTCGTCAGAGGTGAAGGAAGGGTTTGGTAATCAGATAAATCTGTGCCGGGACCGAGGATTGAACCCCGGACCCTCGAGCACAGAAGTCCGACACCTTACCCCCCTAGACCGCCAGGTCACCTTAACGGATAGTAAGATGCGACGCTAAAAATATACTTGAACTTTGTGTAAGGGCAAATTTATTATTCTGTCACTTGTACTTGTACTAATTGAAAAAAAAAGAGGCGTGGGGGGGGTTGTAAAAGTCCCCGAGAAGTCACATATTTTTAATACGTTGGTCATAAAGCAACAAAAAATCATTTTGTTTGAATTCCCCTGCATCGTAACAATGCAAATACGTCGAAATTTGTGTCGTCCACTACCCTTGATACCAAGGACAGGGTTAACGTTCACCATCTAGTTACAGTTTAATGTTTGTTGCATGTGCGTGCATTATGCCTCTCTCTCTCTCTCTCTCTCTCTCTATATATATATATATATATATATATAAATATTTGAAATGTTTGACCGTTTACCGAAGGAATTTTGTGGTCAAAAAGTCATTACTTTTTGTTTCTGCAACTCGGTAGACACCCTGTATAACACCTATCATCATACTTAATTTATTTATTGGTAAAAAGAACTAATATTTGGTTTATTGCTGACATGTTTGATTTCGATACATGGGTGAACATAAATTAGTAAGTAACCTATCTTTTTTTTTTTTTTTCCCCAGGAGCTCTGATCTATCTTCCATTGCTGAAGGTAAAGGGGAGGTGATCACCAGGAGAGTCGCCTCGAAACTGAAATCTCGACAACGGTGAGTTTCTCTTACACCTTTTGGTTGTCGGCCCTGACCCTAACCCTATACAAGTGGTTCTCAAAAAGGGTGTGCTTTAAAATGTTCAACTATGTTACTGTTATTAAATAAAATTAATAACCAATATTAATTTTTAGAAAGAAATTTAAGAATCCGACACTTTAGCCGAGTCGGTGGCATGTCCGTCTATTGAGCTAAGGGTGCCGGGTTCGATCCCTGTTATGGCCGAAAATTTACCATCGGTGAACTTTGGGTTTAGCCTTTCATAATGATGAACTAATGGGCGGGGGACTGGATGTTGTGTCTGTCCTAGTCTTATGCTAGATTGTAAGACATATGAAGCTACGACAGACCTAGCAAGTCGGTGATGGGAAATATATGGCTTGAATAAAAAAAATTGGCAACAGTGATGGATGTAAAATCAAGAGAAAAATATTTGAAACCTTTAATTATATTTATTTTTACATAAAATGTAATGGTTTACAATCGGAGAGTGGAGTAATTAATGAGGTATCTTGTCATTTAGCACACGGAAGTTCAATTTGTGGCCGAATAGAAGCCAATCACACTCACATTTCCTGTTCAATTGAACGAAGTCTCTTTACACATTTATGTGCTTGAGTCGGACGCTGTACTGCCAACTTTATTGCGCCCTGTGCCGTAAGGTTTCACCATAACGAATAATGTGTCGTCAACCAAAAAGAAAGTCGAGTACCACTTCTATGTACAAATAAATTAATCGTGTAAGTTCTGATTTCCTTACAAACAGTTAGAAAAAAAATTTATAAAACTACCTTCATGTATTCATACGCCAAACCACATGACCCATATGTTAATCAGCTGTCACGCTTGATATTCAATACTTGCGCTTAAAACCATTTTTTCCAAGCATATTTAAATGAATGAAAACACAAAATTATGAAAATAATCATTCAGATATGTTTATTTATTTCTTTTGTTAACCATTTATATTTGTTTTTATACCAACTTGATGCCAATATTTGAAGAACACAGACATGTTTGTCTTCTAGTGACATGTCAAGAATTTAATACAGAACTGGAAAGGAGTTATAGATAAAAGATAAAATACTTGGGAAATTATCTTTGGTTTGGGAAAAACCTGGAGGAGTCCAGTTTCAGAACTCTAAAATTATATCAATTATCTTAGTATCATATGTTATAGGCCCACTGTTGGGTTTGTTCTTGGAGACATTACGCATCTGTANTTTTTTTTTTTTTTTGCTAATTGGTATACATAGTAGAAGATAATATATTTAAAGTAGGCTTAAACTGATTTATATATTTGTACCTTAACTTGTGTAGAAATACCCAATTTATTGGGAATTTAAAATATTTACTTTTTTTTTTAGATTTATTATGAGGCTTACTTCATACCTATATTTTCCCCCTTTCAAATGTTGGTAGCTATGCTTGTAGATTTGGATAAGTTATGTAGAAGGTGATTTTTTTTAAATATTGTTTTTATAAGTTCGATGAAAGAGACATTAAAACTTGAATAATATGAACTAAACAGTTGTTGGGGGAAGATGGAGACATTACAGTGTACCCAAAGTCTGGATTAATCAAAATGGCAGATAAACTACAGGAACATTTAATTAGATAATATATTGGTACCCTTCTTTTACCCTTCTGAGGTAGAAAGCTTACCTTACTTGGTTCTGTTATGGTCCATCTTGTAAGATGTTCATAGTGTAATAATCAAGGTAAGACTCCTTCTGTGTAGGTTAAATGGAGTGTGTATGCAGCAAAGAAAAGCTCGTGTGTTGGAATAAACAGCGCGTTACTTACCAAACTAAAAACTTTTTTTTTATGAACAACTTCCAGCCACTAACTAAGTCTGTTTGGAACATAATCCTCTCCAAGGTATCCTTTCTCCGTGCGCCACTCCCCCCTTCAGTCCCGATATTCAACCCATCATCCCACTCAGTTTATCGTCTCGAGCACGGTGATGATCTCGACCATGCCCCGTTAAACTAATGTGCTTGTTTGTTGTCGCAGAGTGGACGATTCCCCACCGAGCACAGCCAGTCCCGTCAGCGACTGCGGCCATCCGGAGGGTCAGATACATGCCAGGGTGGGTACACTTGCCTTGCCGCTCTAGCGGCCCCAGTGCAAGGATTTGCGCTCTGAATTGCCTTTTTGATTTAATAACTGGTTTGACAGTAATATTTTAATTGAATGACTTGTCCATCGATCATGGAGGTCATGAAATTAGCTTTTAGGTCTTGAATTTTTGTGAGACACGTTAATTGTATAGGTAAAAATATTTTTATACTTTGTTCAATATTATCTTAGATTTACAAAACATAAAATAATATTAGTACTAAAGTATGCAAGAAGGAATAACTATAGACAGGTAAGTGCAGAGTTTGAATCTTGGCCGGCTGCTCTGATGGTCACTTACCACTAGTAATTTTCCACTGGTTATGATATCCACACCAATGCGGGTTCATTTCTTCTAATTCACCCTTACATTCCTGAAACCAAACCTCTGTGAATGAAGACGCAGGTCGGATGTTTTCAGCCCGTGAAGGCTCACTCCCCGGCCTCTGTGTCCGAGGTGCCCCAGGTGGTGTACCGAGTCGTCAGCAACCGCTCGCACGTCAAGAAGGCCGACAGCAGTCAGCAGACGGATAGCACCGCTTTCAGGTGAGGGGGACAGGTTCACAAATATAGTCGCAGTTTTTGAAGTAAATTTTTCGGCCATTGTCTAGTGGCGGGAGACCTAACTTTCTTAACCAAGTCAAGGTCATACAAGTGGTCAGATAAGGTTCTACTTATGAACATTGGACTGTAGTAAAGTTTCTAGCTGTCAAAAAAGAGTCTCTGAAAATTAGACTGTACATTTCCTCTTAAACTCAAATCTTCCTTACCCCAAACCCGTAGTCCCAAATGGGTAGACCGTTGCACAAAGCTAACTCCTTCTCGGTTCAACTGCCTTTCACTATTTACACAACTAAAAGAGAGCACTAACGTTATTTTTCAAAAGTGTCCTTTCCAGTCAACAAACTATTAGCATCAAAAAAACAACAACAACCAAACCGATAAAAGGTGGACTGTATATAATAATGTGACAAGTGCTTACCTTCTACTAAATAAGGTCCCGCGAAAATGGAGGTTTACCTTGTGGGTTAGTAAAGGAAGGAATAGGGAACAAGGTCGTTAATTCCTCGGCAATTCTTGAAGATTGGCTGTGGTTTGGGAGCAAAGAGGCCCCTTTAGGGCCTGAAGCACAGAATCACACATAAATAAGAATTTACAAAGCAAAAGATGTGGACGTCATAGCCGACACCCAACGCGAACAGAGTCCCACACTGAACTGAACTCAAAAAAGCAACCAACGACCTACCTTCCCCCTCCTTTCTACTCACAAAAAAAAATATGAGGGAAACTCAAAATCGGCGGGAACCAAATAACAAGGAACAATGAACACATACAAACCAATAAAAATAGGGAACTAAATCAAAATGAACTAGATTAAACAAACTATTCCACGGAGGCTATTTTACCATATTAAATATATAGAGTTCAGAGACTGAACAAAAAGCCACTGCCCTAAACGACGAGTAACCTGTATACACTTTCCTTTTACTTTTTTTTCAACTGACCCTATATGTAATTTATTATTAGTGTACAAATGTCCTCTCTAGATTTAAGAACCTCAAATTAAATCCAAATGAATAAAACCTCTCGACGATGTGCGTGCACAGACAACAGCCGCAGCAAACGCCGCAGTGGAAGAAACATGGTGAGGGGGGCGGTGGGGTGCGGGTGTCAGAGTTGCAGCGAGGCAAGACGGAGCTGGATGTGCTGAGGTCCCGGGAGAAGAGGGGCCCTGCGCCCTCCCCCAGCAATGGGCAGGGCCGCAAGACCGACAAGCCCGGCGCCGCCGACAGGCACCGGAAGATGGGTCAGTGGTGTTCATTTTATTCTTTTCCCCCCTCTCCCCTTTTTTTTTGTATGGGGTTTTATAATTTTAATAGTCGACACAATTTTTTTTACACCTCCTTTAACTGTTTTTATTTAAATAATAGTTTTGTGAACATTAGACCTCACTTGCTTCGGTGGCCACATGATCTAAGGTGTCACTCTCGCTACAAACTTGCCAGCCGGTGCCGGGAATATCGGTGTTTGAATCCCGAGACTTGAGAGTGTTTTTTTCTAAAAGGGTTTTCCACTCTACCTCCACTAAAATGGAGGTATAATCCCTCTAAATCCAACCTTCAATTTAGACCTTTCTCCCTCCATGTTATTATCACTACTACAGTCCTTTGCCCTTGAAATTTGTTCTGGATTTAAGTCTCATGGTGACCTGGTGGTTTAAGGGTAAGGTGTCGGACTTCTGTGCTGGAGGTCCGGGGTTCAATCCTCGGTCCCGGCACAAATCTATCTGATTACCAAACCCCTTCCTTCACCTCTGACAAGACATCTTGTGAATGTGTGGAATACCAGGCCTCCGCCGTGGTTCGGATCTCACGTTAAACTGTAGGTCCTCCATTTCATCTCTACAATCACCCTACCATTACACATTAGCGTAAGTGCGTATAACCCGAACGGGTAGCAAGACGCGGTGCTAATAATAATAATAATAAACATTGATTAACAACATAACCACTTTTATGGTTTTATATTACTTGGGACCACTTTTTTGACGAGTCATCACTTTGATATATATAATAAATTTCTTATATTTGTTGATTTAACGGTCAATTAAGGTGAGCAAATTTTAAAAAACTGCACTAACATTAGTTTGTTTTAGCACCGAATCTTGCTACCTTTTCAGGTCATACACATATACTTATTACGCTAATGGGTTAGGAATTGGGAAGGTTGAATTAGAGGATGTGAACCCGCATTCGCGTGGAGGGAGAGTTGAAAACCCTTTAGGAAAAACCACCCCCAGTTCACCCGACCGAGATTCGAACCCGTCGATCTCCCCGTCCTCAGCAGTCGAGCAGCTCAACACGACTTGCGTGTTTGCCAACTACACCACCGAGGCGGGTAATTAAATAGTTAATAAGTTATGGAAAAGTTGGTTGGCCCTTCCCCTCTTGCTGATAGACATTGTTTTGTGCTGATATAATCACTTGGTTCAAGAAGTGTACATTAAATACCTTAAATAAATAATCGCTAGTCTGTGTTAAAATACTGTTATGTAGCTGTTATTAAACTTATTATGGGCTGAGATATGTCATATTTTGTTAGATATTTTAAATCTGTCAATAAATTATGAAATGTGTCGACTATGTCACCTAAAAGCTTTGCATACCCCTGTGCGGTTCCAGGCGTGAAGGACGATGCTTGCGGCAGCACCGGTAAGGACAGGGAGCAGTGCAACGGCGACAACAACAGGCTGCCCCAGAAGGGCGACCGCTCGTCCCCTGTCGCCCGCTCCAACGGTGACGGCAAGAGCAAGGTACGAGGCGTGCCTCAGAGTTTCGGCTACGTGAAGCGGCCTACCAACGGTTGCGGGTCCAGCAAGAACGAGCTCCGCACCGCGCAGGTTTCTGCCGTCCCGCGGACCAAGCTCAAGGTCTCTGGAGGCACCCAGACCTGCACCGCGGATCTGCACCACAACCACCACTACAAGTCCTACTCGCTCACAGGTCAGGCCGGGTTCATTTCGTTGGTTCTTCGGCGATACACCTAGATCTCTATGTCTTATTTCTAGCTAGAACAGTTACTACAGTCCAATATTCATATAAAGAACCTTATATGATAACTAGAAAAGCTACTTCTGGCAAACCCGCCTTGGTGGCGTAGTTGGCTAACGCGCTTGTCGTGTTGAACTAGACTTCTGAGGACGGGGAGATCGAGGTTCGAATCTCGGTCGGGTGAACTGGGGGTGGTTTTTCCTAAATGGTTTTACACTTTCCTCTCCACGCAAATGCGGGTTCACTTCCTCTAATTCAACCTTCCCAATTCCTAATCCATTAGAGTAATTAGTACTTAAAGCGTATAAGGCGAACAGGTAGTAAGACGCGGTGCTAAATATTAATATTATTATTATTATTATTATTATTATTATTATTATTACTTCTGGCAAATAGATAAAGTTTGGTGATAAAATATTGCAAAGGAGACCGAGAAAGCGACGGAAGTCTGCAAGTGTGAGGAGAAGAATGGAAGTGATAAGGAGAAAGATAGATGAAAGGACAGAGGGGGGGACAAGGGCACATGCAGGGAACTTGTAAGTGCTGATGATGATGATGATGATTAGTGGTTTGTGAAGCTTCGAAAACTTTGACTTTGATTTGAAAGTAAAATTTTTAGATTCAACCATTTCGAAGCTTCTTCAATAGAAGTATTTAAATTAAGGATAGGCAGGAATTACTCTTTATACCGCCACGCCCCTAAAGATTGTAGGGTAAGCTATTTCTCAGTCTTCTAAATGTTTCAAGCTCTCTCGCTCCTTGCTTCAAACGTAACTGTTGCTAGATAGAACACAATGAGTCGTGAACTTCCCAACTTGATTTTCTCACCACAAACTGTTAAAATAACCCATTTCCCCCTGCCCCTCATTTTGCTACAGAACAAAAAGAGATAGAGATTGAGCCGGCAGAGACTGCTGGAACAATAATCAGACTTTATTTCCTGCCCGAACGCCTGCCTCCTTACTGGGAGAGGGTCCGCCCAACTTTTTCCCAAGCGCTCACAATCCCATCCATCCCTAACTTAGATTTAAGGTGGGGTGCTAGTGAGCGTGAGTTGAATGCATTAATTTTGCAGTTTTTATAGCATAAGCACATTTTTGGCAAAAATATATCAAATATTTCTTTCATAGAAACATAAAGTTTAGTTTTCTGCACGTGCTAACCTCAACAGTTGTTGAATATCTTTCATGAGCATGGCTGTATTTGGTGACAAACATTTTAAATAAAGATTAAAAGTTGTCATTCAATTCCAGGACAGCCTCGACAGATATTTAACAACTGTCGACATCATCACGTGAAGAAAACTAAACTCTATGTTTCTATGAAAGAAATAGTTGATTTATTTTGGCCAAAAAAAAATGTTTATGTTATAAAAACTTAATTAATACTGCCCTAAACTCACGCTCACTAACACCCCACTTTAAAATGGACATTTTTGTTGTTTTAGTCATTTTATACTTTTATGCACACTTCATTTAACATAAAGGGTGGTAATCGAGTCTTACCTCTAGCCCTAACTAATAAGCTACACTATAGTGGAACCAAGCAAGATAAGCTTTATAGCTTTCAGCGTATTCAGAGAATACATAACAAATTAAGGTTCACATGACCAAAATAATTGAATAACATGTGACAATAACTTAATATAAAAGCTTGGGATGAAATATGTTAGATATTATTTGCAAGATAGCATTTTGAAAATCATGATTAGTACTGGTACCTTAAATTATATAGTTTTGCAACAATATTTTTTCCTCTCCAATCAAACACTGATTTGACTTCGATTTAAATTTTTTTAAAATGAGCCTTTCACACCTCTAATGGGATTGTTAACCTTTGAATGATCAGCGGTGTTTGCGTGTGTGTAGGGCCTTCGGCCAGCCAACTGTCCCAGAATGTGCGGGATCGACTGCTCCTGGGCTCCCAGAGTCTTCCCAAGCCGGGCTCCAGCGGGGACTACGCCAGCTTCCTGTACCGAGGTGGACAGCGGCCGCCACCCAAACCCACGGACGGGTCGCTCTCGGACACGACCTACTCCGAGCTGCACAACTACAACAGTCCGTACAGCTCGTGGCTCCGACACAGCGCCACTTACACGGCCTCTCTGCCCGTCCGGGCCAGCTCAGGTAGGACACTCGGCGTTAGACTCGGTTCTTAACATCAACATTTTCAGTATCTCTAATCTTAACTTTATTATATTTGGAAGAAAGTACAGGAAAGGTGGATAGAAACATATAAAAGGGGGACGAACACAATATGGCCATTACAATGAAAAGAAGAACACAGTTCACGCTTTACACTGCTGCCAAATGGACAAGGAGGTAATTGGTTGCCTCTTAAAGAAAATTGATCGTCACCGCCCAATCCCCCGACCTAGGTTTCATTCTATCGGAACTCATCAGGGAGGAGTGTTTTCTCTTTTAGGAAGTTGCCTTGCGCGTTTCACACTCCTCCCTGATGAGTTCTGATAGAATGAAACCTGGGTCGGGGCATTGGGCGGTGACGATCAATTTTCTTTAAGAGGCAACCATTACCTTTTTGTCCATTTGGCAGCAGTGTAAAGTGTGAACTGTGTTCTTCTTTTCATTGTAAAGGCCATATTGTGTTTGTCCCCCTTTTATATGTTTCTATCCACCTTTCCTGTACCTTCTCCCAAATATAATACAGCAAAGAGATTGTATTTTTAAAAAGCAGTGCAATCTATTGGCAGAAGTATACGCTAAAATAATTAAATAAAGCGTCCCTAATAACGTACTGTAGTAAGATTGTGACATACCATTAGAAGTATGGAAAAGTAGCTTTAGTTATATTACGATGTTCGCAGGCAAAATGTTAAGGTATAAGATAATAATTGATAAAGAATATTCAAACTATGAGTCAGCTTTAAAAATATTTAATATAAATTGAGTTATAGATTATAACTTTCCACACTGCCCCCTAATCCCTGCCACAGTGGTAATTGTTTCCTCTCTATCCACTAGCAGCAGTGTGAACTGTGTTCCTCCATGTTCTAGTGGAGTAAAGTAACAGCAGTATATGTTATGAACTGTGTTCCTCCATGTTCTAGTGGAGTAAAGTAACAGCAGTATATGTTATGAGCTGTGTTCCTCCATGTTCTAGTGGAGTAAAGTAACAGCAGTATATGTTATGAGCTGTGTTCCTCCATGTTCTAGTGGAGTAAAGTAACAGCAGTATATGTTATGA
>CABEEJ010001082.1:137231-164859 GCA_901482245.1 Timema douglasi | reverse complement strand
TCCAATGTTCACTTATCTGACAGCTAGAAAAGTTGCTACAGTTCAATGTTCATAAGAAGAACCTTATCTGACAACTAGAACAGTAACTACATTCCAATGTTCACTTATCTGACAGCTAGAAAAGTTACTACAGTTTAATGTTCATAAGAAGAACCTTATCTGACAACTAGAACAGTTACTACATTCCAATGTTCACTTATCTGACAGCTAGAAAAGTTACTACAGTTCAATGTTCATAAGAAGAACCTTATCTGACAACTAGAACAGTTATTAGATACATTTCCTGTATTCATGTTATTGCATCTATCACTTTTAATAGACGTTAAACAATAACAAAAAATATCAATAATAATAAAATTCTTTATACGGCTCTTCCAATAAAAAACGGATTTCAAGTATAGCTTAGTTGTTGAGCTCATCATATAAATTATAATTCGTTCTGAATTACCAATATGCGGTATTAGAGCTGTAAAACAAATTTCACTTGGAAAATTGAAAAAAAAAAATCTTTAGGATTTGAGTCTTGAATCTGAAATATTATTGAATCCCTTATTCTCAAATACCCTTAAGGATTCAAGGGATTTTAGGGTTATATCCATATTAAGATGTTTAACACGACGCACTTTACTAGTTCTGTTACACGTTTCTTTTAACTTTGTAAACCTCTTTGAGAAAACCCTATTTATTGAGAAATGTTATCCAACAACTATTTCCTCACTTTTGAAAATACAAACCAATAAAACACTTGAGAATTTTTTTCCTGTATGAAAAAAAAAATGAGATTAACCCTGAATAATTGCTGATAATTTTTGAACCAATCTTTTCTTGATATAATATTTTGGAAGTATGTAGAATCTTTTAAGTCGAGCTGTTTGTTTGAAACAAAGCTGGTATTTTTTTTATATCTCAGGTTGAGTCACCCCATGTCCCCCATCAGCGCGTCAGCGTCCAGCCACGGACTCAGTCGTATCAGCATGTCTCCTTATTCGGGCATGATCAGCAAGGCCAACTCCAAGGACGACGACGGTGAGTAGCTAGGTCAAGGTCGGCCCACAATGTATCTTCTGGCAGTCTGTAGAGTCGCTTGGAAAAGTAATCTACCGTGGTAGAAATTGACGCTTTTAGCCGAGAAGCGGAAAGTTTCGACTTGAGTGGGAATACTCCATTATATCTCTGAATGTTATTCATTCATTAATAAACTCTATTGCTCTCTATTTTTAGAATAAATTGTTTATCTGCTAGAATCCTATTTCCTCTCACCCCTTGGCCAATAATGATGTAGCCCGGCCGATAGACTCGTGGATTCAATCGTGGCCTCTCGGTAACTTTTAAGTTGGAAACCCCTGAGATAGGTCGATGGCCGAGGGCTGGCGGCAAAAATTGGCTACATCGGAGCGTTGTGCTAGCTTAGTAATATTGTGGATCTGACTTTTTCTATGATATATTTCCCAAAAGTTTAAAATCATGAGTGGTTGTGAACGTGATCAGAAGAATGAAAGAAATGAAGAGTGATATTTTTTGGTTTTCTCTCTCGAGACTTAACCTAACTCTCCTTTCTGGTTTTCCTTCCTATCACGTATTACTCACAGCAAACGAGCCCAACTTACATGTGGCCTGGGTCACCTTACTTTACTTTCCTGAATGTGTCCATCCTGTGGCACAACATCCAGTCCCCGCGCCGTTAATTCATCACTGTGAAAAGGTAAACCCACATTTCACCGCCGATCAATTTCCAGCCATGCCGAGTATTGAACCCGAGACCCCCTAGCCCAGTAGACAGACTTACGACTGACTGAGCCAAGGTGTTGGATGAGTCGTTTTACTCTAAATTAGAAATACACCATTTGAGATCATGATATTTGGAAATAGGGCGTAATTTGGGGAATCCTGCTATAATCACCGCCTCAGTGGCTGAACAATATAAGGCAGAACTTGCGTTTTGGATTGGCCTGCTGATGATTGGGAGACCGAGACTCAAATCTCGGTCGCTTCTACCTAGAGTGGTTTTCCCTAAATGCTTTCCCACTCTGTTTTTAAACAAATGCGAGTGGACTACCTCTTCCTCTACCGTCATCATTCCTACCTCCTTATACCATCAGAGTAAGTATAATAAATGCACATAACCTGAACAGGTAGTGAAACACAGTGATAAAAAAAGAGTCACCATAGTTTAATTATAAAAAATTGTTAAATTTGTGCATTGAATATTTGCAATGTTTGGCAGCTCATAAGTTTTTGAAAATATATTTTACTCTTTCAATATATCCTTATAAGGAAAACCTCTTTTCACCTTATGAGTTAATTGTATCGTATTTGGAAGAAGGTACAGGAAAGGTGGATAGAAACATATAAAAGGGACGAACACAAAATGGCTGTTACAATGAAAAGAACACCACGTTTCATACTTCACACTGCTGACACTGGACAAAGAGGTGATGGTTGCTTCTTATAGGAAGTTGAGTTGCACGTTTCACACTCCTCCTTGATTACTTCCGATGGAATGAAATCTAGGTCAGGGGATTGGACGGTTTCTATAGATTTTCTTTAGGAGGCAGCAGTATAAAGTGTGAACTGTGTTCTTCTTTTCATTGTAAAGGCCATATTGTGTTCGTCCCCCTTTTATATGTTTCTATCCACCTTTCCTGAACCTTCTTCCAAATATATTACTCGCTTAGTAGAAAGAATGAAACACCCAAGAGATCACACCTGCACATTCACTATCACTTACGAAAGTAACTTCATCACAAGATTCACACACACTCGTGCTTAAAAAAAAAGTTTCATATTTCTGTGGAAAACGGCGGGTAAGCCTTAAAATTTGGCTAAATCTAACTCACAGCTTTCGTTTTGTAACAACGAGGAGTTTAGTATCAATTTTCAATCGGGCTGTTTTGATCACACAAGTTTAGCACACCTGCGTTACAGAGTTTTCACACATTTCCGAGCCAATCAAAAGCTGTTTGTTCCAGTCCACGGTTCGTCGGTGAGCCTGGTGTCGACCGCGTCGTCCCTGTACAGCACCCCAGAGGAAAAGCAGGCTCACGAGATCAGGAAACTGAGGCGGGAACTGCAGGACGCCCAGGATAAGGTGCACACCCTGACCAATCAGCTCTCCACCAACGTGAGTACTCGGACCTGCCCCGCAAACTCTGCAGTAGAGTGGAGGTGTTCAAGTAGACATTTCTAAGTTTTGACTCCTAGAATACATTCACCACTCGGGTTTACTTGGATGGCAGCTCAAAAAGTTACTAAAAAATAGTCCCTAATGTATCTCTACGCCAACAGCGGACATCTTGCTGCTTTGGATAGTGGTAATGAAAACATATGGTATTGTATGAATTTTATTTTTATCCAGAATAACTTTGGCGCCAATATTATTTATATTTGTTTGAGGTTTTATTCCACTTAAGAATATTATCATTCACAGCACTTTCACAAAAGCTCTACAGCTTCAAAATGGTGACCAACAAACTTAAACCATGTGATTGTGATTGTGATTGTGATTGACGCAAACAAGTTTATTACAACGGTGCTCCCACGCAGTAGTTAAAAATATTTTATTCATTTAAATATTTCGAAACACAATAAAATAATCATAAAATAATTTATTATATATATTTAAAAAAATACTAGTATTTTCTGGTTCCCAAGTAAATACGATGCTTGTATTAAAAAGTATTAATGTACGCACTATATTACATATCATAGATAACATTCCATAACGAAGAATATGTACTTTTAATTATGTTTAAAATATTGTTTCTGATTGGGTCAAAAGAAATGATTGAAAGTAATCAAATAATATGAGAAAACTCAAGTTTATATTATTTTAAATGTAAAATATAACACTTAATCAAAATAGACTAATCATTTATAATCATATGATTTTTCAATTTTCTGTCAAGTCAGGTAAAAAGCTATGATGAACAGACTTAATGGTCGCCACGGACTGGTTAATTAGACTTTAAGTTTAGTTTAAAACTTGTACCGGGACCTGATTATCTCGTCTGGGTGACGCGACCACACGCTTACGCTCAACCTCACAGAGGGTTACATATCATTCACACCGCCAGTAGAAGGCCAGAAATGTGTCGCTGACTCAAATCGGACTGTACGTATCTGATTGCAGGCTCACGTGGTGTCCGCATTCGAGCAGTCCTTGTCGAACATGACCCAGCGACTGCAACATCTCACCTGCACGGCCGAGAGGAAGGTAACACCTCCAGTCAATACTTCGATAAGAAGTGATAAATAACAACCTGAATTAAGATATGAAATTATCCTCATGTTATTAATTGAAACCAAAATAGAGGTATATCATTGTTAACGACAATATTAAATAACATAATTCCAACTCTCTTTTAGAAATTTGCGTTGCGCGTTTCACACTCCTCCCTGATGAGTTCCGATAGAATGAAACCTAGGTCGAGGGATTGGGCGGTGACGATTAATTTTCTTTAAGAGACATCTATTACCTCTTTGTCCATTGGCAGCAATGTAAAGTGTGGACTATGTTCTGCTTTTCATTGTAAAGGCCATATTGTGTTGTTCCCACTTTTATGTGTTTGTATCCACTTTTCCTATACCTTCTTCCAAATATAATATAATTCCAACTATGGAAGATTGATGTTCAAATTAGAGTTGCTAACTCTTTAATTTAATAGTTTAACTCACTGATACTATACTAGACGGTAGGGGTGATGAGCCGTATATACGGTGGCAAGACCCGCCCCCTGACATCAAGTGGACACCAAGTGAGGGTACCCGCCCCGGTGGCGTAGTTAGATAACATGCTAGTCGTGTTGAGTTCGACTGCCGAGGACAGGGAGATCGAGGTTCGAATCTTGGTTGGGTAAACTGGGGGTGGGGGTTTTCTAAACTGTTTTCCACTCTCCACGCAAATGTGAGTTCACTTCCTCTAAATTCAACCTTCGCTTTGATATCTTCAATACAAAGCTCTATTTGTTAATTCATCACTGAAAGGGTAGACCCACATTTCACTAACTATACCTTTTCCGATCATGCCGACAATCAAACCCGGAAACCTTAACTTGGTAGACAGACATACTACCGACTGAGCTAAGATGTCGGATCCAACAAGTGAACTAAACAACTTGGTTCATATAGTGTGTGATGATGTGTGTTACATAGGACACGGAGCTGATCGAGCTGCGCCAGACGATAGAACTGCTGAGGAAACAGAGCGTGGAAGCAGGGCTCACATCTGCCCATATCCAGAGCATGTCCCCGTCTCTCGCTCGGAGACATACCATCAACATTTCCACTACCACCGGTACGTGCACAACTGCATGGATGGAATCTCATATGGAATAATGTGTCAAACAATTAATAAAAACAATATTCAAACTTCGATTAAACTTCACTCTGAATTGAAAAAGGTGACGCTACATGCTCCTGGGATATTAGTTTTTAGGGGTACGCGAACTCCACCTTTTTAACCTGAAGCGTGCTCAAATTGAATATCTGAAATATTCTCAAAGCCGAATCAAAGTTTGAATATTTTTTGTTGGTTGTTTTATTCTTTAAAAAATATTATTTTGTTGTTTTTTATACATCTTTATACCCTAAAATTAGTTGGAAAATGCCTTATTGCAAACACATTTTGTAATAATTGTTTTTACTATGATAAATCCAATTATTATCACAATCTCAAACTTCAATTACTTAGGTGACCTGGCGGTCTAGGGGGTAAGGTGTCAGACTTCTGTGCTGGCGGCCGGGATTCGATCCTCGGTCCCGGCACAGATTTATCTGATTACCAAACCCTTCCTTCACCTCTGACAAGACATCTTGTGAATGTGTGGAATACCAGGCCTCCACCGTGGTTTGGATCCCACGTTAAACCGTAGGTCTTCCATTTAATCTCACAATCACCCTACCATTACACATTAGCGTAAGTGCGTACAACCCGAACGGGTAGTAAGACGTGGTGCTAATAATAATAATAATAATAATAATAATAATAATAATAATAATAATAATAATTCAATTAAAATTTTTCCATATGCAATTTTAATTTTTAACAGCTCAAATTGGCAATTATTTACCATAAAGTGAAAGGAGATTTTTCTTATAGAGATATATTACCATAAATTTAGTAATTTATCTATCGATAACTTTACTAGCTAAGTTTCTTAATTGTCAAAGCCGTAATTTTTTTCGGAGCAAAGTTAAAGCTAATGTTTTGTTTCAAATATTAAGTCAAAGTTTCGAAGCGTCGCACATCCTTGTTAGTTCGATAAGCACCCTTCATGTTTCTCTGCATGCAGATGCGAACAACAGCAACATCTTGCGGCAGTTGTCGGCAGACTCCGTGTCGAGCATCAACTCTTTGTCGTCTATCTGCAGTCTGGCCGGCTCACCGCTCGCTCTAGACGTGCTGTGCAAGAAGAAGAAGAGGGGCTGGGTGAGTTGTTTAGTTTCAGTGAGCTCATTCACTTGTGAGTTCTTTAGTTTCAGTGAGCTCATTCACTCACTGTTTTAGTTCTCATTTTATAAATTAATCCTCAATATAACATTGTTTATAAGAATTAGGGTTACACAATAATATGTATGTAATTTTGGTAGAAGGTGCAGGCAAGGCGGATACGTGAAACGAGTTTTTCCTTACATAGATATATTGTACGGTATATTTGCGTCCATTTCCTGTGTTTCTCCCTTTTAAGGTATTTTTGATACAGCTCAGATATTGATTAATATTTTATTTGTTTTGGCCAAAAAACAAATCATTGGCCTTTTTTTTTCTCGTGTTCCCTCACTCCGACCTTAAGGAAATATTGTGTAATAGTACTCTCCTAAAGTTATCTCGTTTTAAGGGTGACCTTTCTATCAGCGCAATAAACTTATGTGTGGATATTTGCGACGGTGGGCGTGGGAACAGAGGCGTCATTATCGTCTGGCCTGGTTCACTGTTGACGAGAAGGGGGATATTTGAGGAGTCGACAAAATTTCGGGTTTGAGACACAAATCCTTAAAAAAAGAAATTTCAATATTAGTTGTGTTAGAACTTTATTACTTCTTATTAGTGGTTCATTACCAATTACAATTATAGGATGAGCTTAACAACCATATCCCAGACCAGTAATTTAACACTTAAGTGAATGTATGAATGTATTACAAGAGAGAATGTTACCATTTAGTTACGATTTGTATTTTATAATATTATATTATATTTCCTCATATGCTCATAATTTTTTTCCAAGTTTCAGCACTCGAAGGTAAATTAGAGATTCTGATTTGAGATTTGGGACTCAATCCCTACTTTTTTTCCCCCCCTAAATATTTTACATCTTCTCTCCAGAAAATGTGGCTACGCTCCTTTTTACTAAATTATTCTAATTATGCATCTAACCCAAATGAGTGATAATAAAAACTAACTCGCGAGTGTTTCTGTCATTCCAGTTGCGCAGTTCCTTCAGTAAAGCGTTCTCCCGCTCGAAGAAGAACAGGAACGGTTCCGTGTCCGACGTGGAGGACTCTAGGGGGATCCACTCCGACCTGTCTGCGCCCTCCTCTCCCCTGCTCAATGCCCCGCACCAGATGAATGGGGCCCCCATCAAGGGCAGTCAGTCCTCGTCTGCGTAAGTGCATCACGCATGTTATAATAATATATGTATCAACACACAAGTTGCAAATTCCCGTAGTTACAGACGTTGCTAATAATAACAATAATAATAATAATAACAACAACAATAACAATAGGGAAGCACAGATAACTTATAACACTTCTTTATTTGACTCTTAATCATTGTTACACCATCAAGGTACTTAAACCCCTCCACTAAGATATCTGCAACACCTCGCATCGGAGGAACTTGTCCATTAATATATCAGACCCTCAACCCCACTCTTATATAAACTCTTATCCCCCTCGTGAGCACATTTGGATATCACAATCATCATCAACTGTCTTCAGCCTGTGGCCAGGTCAGTTTAACATGGGGCCTCCATCTTCCTTTAACCTTCCACCGTTAGCCCTTCTTTATTTGCTTCCATTCTTCTGCTCTATGCTCCTACCATCTCTTTCTTTGTCTTCTTTGCAATCTTCTTCCTACATATTGCATTTCCATCATTCATTATCTTTGGCCTGTAGGAGTGTTCCAAGTACACTTTTTCAATTTGAAGCGAACTCGAATCCAATATATGAAATATTCTCAAAGCCAAATTGAAGCTCTGAATATTCTCTTTTAGTTGTTTTATGCTTGGAAAAAATATTATATTGTGGCTTTTTATATTACTTTGTTACGATAGTTCGAAATACGTCTATTCCATATGACGATTCAGCGGGGAGAAAAGTACACTACTATGACGACTTTCAAGGTTTGGGTCTGTATCCCCGTAGTTTTGTACTCTCAAACCCAGGTCACTACTTGATTTCTTTCCATCTACTAATGAGGTTATTTTTTTATATTATTTTAGTATAAAAATTAAAATAGGCATGGCTTAACTATGCATCTGCTCTCAAATACTCCGTAATACAATCAGGAAATATACCATGCTTCAAACACGTGTAGCTAAAAGAAAGAAAAACGGAAACATGGCTGTCGTCTAGAAAAGATGAATTTAATTTAAAATAACTGAAAAAAAAGAAACATGAAAATATTTAATTCAAAATGTGGTTTTTTATATTAACAAAGATGGGAAAAAATCAATATTATTACAACTTAATGCACTAAAATTACTTGGAAAATGTTTAATTGTAAAATTGTTTGTAATATTTTGTTTTACGCTGACAAATCAAGTTACTATCACAAATTACAATTCAATTTATTCAGCTTTTTCTCGTATTAATATTAATTTGTAATATACAAAACATCAAAGAATGGTTATAATCACACTGATTGAACATAAGTGGAGTATTTTAGCTGTCAATATTTTGAATGGAGAAACTTCGAAGCCAGAATTTGTTTTGAAGCGAAGTCGAAGCTATATCTGTTTCAAAGTCGAAGCTATATCTGTTTCAAAGTCGAAGCTATATCTGTTTCAAAGTCGAAGCTATATCTGTTTCGAAGTCGAAGCTATATCTGTTTCGAAGTCGAAGCTATATCTGTTTCGAAGTCGAAGCTATATCTGTTTCGAAGTCGAAGCTTTATCTGTTTCGAAGTCGAAGCTATATCTGTTTCGAAGTCGAAGCTATATCTGTTTCGAAGTCGAAGCTATATCTGTTTCGAAGTCGAAGCTATATCTGTTTCAAAGTCGAAGCTATATCTGTTTCGAAGTCGAATAGAAGTTTCTAAGCTTCGCAAACCCCTAGCATCCCCACTTTCTCCATCATACAAGGTGTGTGTGTTTTGTGTAGAGACCTCTACAAAAAGGAACCTGACTCACGTACGTTAATATTGTTTTGTCTTGTGTATGCAGGATTTACGAGAAGGAGCCTGCGGAGGATCTGGTGGAGGAGCTTAAGAAGCAGTTGCGGGAGAAAGACATGGTACTCACCGACATCAGACTGGAGGCTCTCAGCTCCGCACACCAGCTGGAGTCACTCAAGGAGACTGTCATCAAAATGAGGGTAAATCGCTCCCCGTTTTAAACAGGATGGCCAACAACCTGGAAATTAGGGATTTTACTCTGTCAAGGAATCTTTTCAACTTTCTGGGATGTTTACTTGTTTACTTTAAAAAAATATGCAAATTTATATACAGGCGTCCAAAATCATTCTATATTCTTTGCGGATTTTATTTTTTAACATGTCTCTCATTCTTCTTCTGAAAATTTAAAAATCACATCTGGATATGGGAATCTGGGACCTTTGGCTTAGTACGTCAATGCTCTAACCACTGAGCTATCTAGGAACTGTCCTGTGTCCAGGGTCATTCTTCACTCATAGTTTAAGGCAGAATCTGTGATGGACGTGCAGAAATCGTCGGCTACAAATGGGTGATTTTATTAAGATCACGAGCTATCAGATAAGGCGGCCACCTTAGTCTCAGTAATTGCTATTGCTGCCACTTGTACAATTATTATAATTGTAAAGGATTGCATATTTAAGAATCAAATAGCCAACGCTATTATTATTTTTTTATTCAGGACTTACTCGCCTCTAGATATATTTTGAAAATTGAAAAATGACACCTTGTTACGAGAATCAAGTCAGGACCTTTGGCTATCTATATACGAGTAGATCCTCGCTAAAAATAAATATAATAGTTTTGGATATCTCATTCTTAAATAGCTGTCTTGTCGAGCATACCAATGTCAACTCTCCAAGTCCACAGGTGATTTTTGTATAGTTTTTACATCCGTCTACAGTGCATGTCTAGTCAAAGTTAAGTCATGCTTACGCATATTTGTTTGGTTTTTGTCTACTTTGTAGGCAGTTTCTAAAATATAATATATCTCACAGATATTTTAAATTGTATTATATTTGAAAGAATGGACAGGAAATTAGGATAGAAACATATAAAAGGAACAGACACATGGGTTCTACAATGAAAAGAACACCACAGCTCACACTTTACACTGCTGCCATTGGACAAAGAGGTAATATCTAGAAAGTTGTGTTGCGCGTTTAACACTCCCTCCTGATGAGTTTTTGATTAAATGAAACCTGGATTGGGCGGTTACAATCGATTTTGTTCAAGACATCTCTACGTTTTATAAGTTTGTATCCCGCTTTCCTGTACATTCTTCCAAATGTAGCTATCCCTTTGCTCCCTCTCTCCCCCCCCCTCCCACAAGAAATGGTAGCAAGGTGCAGTCTCATTGGTTGTCCAGACAGACAGTTTGAGCAGCGGTCCATTTTCCGACCACCCGGGAGGCTAGAAAACGTAACTTGTTTTAGTGCTCCCTACAGAACGAGATGCTGAACCTGAAACAGGACAACGAGAGGTTGCAGAGGATAGTGACGAGCAAGTCGTTGACCTCGTCACAGAGCTCTCTGCCAATCACGGACAGTCTGGAGCGCCGGTTCAGCATGACCGAGACTTCCGCCCTCCCCATGACAGGTCGGTCCTTGTGTTTGTTCTCAGACAGGGCTCATTACCGTTATTAGAGTTTAACGTGGGATCCGAACCACGGTGGAGGCCTGGTATTCCACACATTCACAAGTTGTGATTGATACACGTCGTGTCAGAAGTGAAGGAAGGAAGGAAGGGTTTGCCGAGACCGAGGATTGAACCCCGGACCCCCAGCGCAGAAGTTTGACACCTTACCCCTAGACCGCCAGGTCACCATCAATAACTTGAAGATGGGTTGAATCCACTAATCTGGTCTTGTTTTTTTAACTTTGTTGCTTTAATTCGAATCTTGGGGAAAAGGGATGAAGATAAAAGTGGTGATGAGCCCCTCGAATCCTTAAGAGAATTCGAGAAAATTTCAGATTTTTGAGTCTTAATCCCCCCCTCTCACCCAAGTGAAATTGCTTATTGGTGGCTCAGAACCAATTATAATTATAGCATGAACTCAACAACCAGACCCCAAACCAGTAATTCAACACTTAAACTCAATGTAAAAATGTTATAATGAATGAATTATGAGAAAGAATGTTAATATTTAGTTGCTATTTGTATTCTCTATTATTTTATATTATATTTTTTTTTTTCCCCTCCAAAATTGCGATTCTGACTCAGATTTGAGATTCAGGATTGAAGGTAAATTGGGGATTCAGATTGTAAACTTGGATTTGTAGGATAGTTGATTCAACCCAATAGTTTTATTAAACAATTGACTAAAATTGCCATGAGATTGCCTCGTTACCGACCTGGCCGACTGTTCGACCATCGAAGCAGGGGATCTTGGGCTAGGCAGAGGATCGTGTCTCTCTCTCTCTCTCTTACAGTTGATTCAGAGATAGTGCGTGTGTTCCAGATCCGGACGGCAAGAGGGTCTCGGTGTGTGTCCTGGTGGGGTCTCACGGTAGTTACAACAGGTACATGGAGGAGACCCCAGGTAGCGAGTGTGTGATAGCCAACCTCTCGCTCGGCTCCAACACCAAGTGGGACCTGCTCGATTGTTTGGTGCGGCGACTTTTCAAGGTGTGGCTTGATTCGTTTACAAAGTTGGAGTTGGAGGGTCGACTTCCTGTTGTTTTGTTATTTATTTTTTATATATATATATATATATATAGCACCACGTCTTACTACCTGTTCAGGTTATACACATAGGTACTAATTACACTAATTACTTAGGGGTGGGTAAGATTGGATTTAAAGGAAGTACATTCGTATTTGTATGGAAGGAGGGTGGAAAACTATTTTAGAAAAAATTCCATCAGTACACTCGATTATTTTTTTTATCGTAATACTCAAATTTACTCATGGACTCATAGCCCCAAAGGGCCCACCCTTTGAATGAATCATTCTGTCAGAGTTCTTGGTCACAATGTTGGACTTGTGTTTCCCAGGAACATGTCCTGCGTGTCGACCCGGTGTCGAACCTGGGCCTGAACGCCGAGAGCATCTGGAGCTACCACGTGGGGGAGGTGGTGCGGTACCGGGACAGCCAAGTGCCTGAACTCTTCCCGTACGGGTACTTTGTGGGAGAGACCAGCAACGTTTACATCACCCTTAAGGGGGCCCTCCACGGGGGCAGCGTGGATGCGCTCGCCTTCGAGACGCTTATACCCAAGTCCATAGTACAAAGGTAGGAGTGGAGTGCTCTCCGTCTCATAGTATTGTCTCAATACACTGCGCCCTCCTCCGACTATCGAAAACTTAAATTGTGGCGTAATAAGGTTAATATTGAAACACAATTGAGTAGGGTCTCCAAAACTTCAACAATTTTGGTATCTATTTAAATTTTAAATTATTTAAAAAGTACCATATCTATATTTTAATTACATACTACAAAAAATGACGTCGTAAATAAAAATCATCAGCTTTTTCCCCCGCCTGTGGATAGGTCAGTTTAGTAAAATGCCTCCATCTTCTTCTATCCTTCCACCATTCTTCCTCCTGCTTTCTCATTCTATCACTTTCACACTTGTTGCTATCTGTTCTTCACACCTTTTCCTTGGTCTTCCCTACATACTTCATATACATTAATATTCTTGGAATCCTCTCCCCTTCCATCCTCATAACATGTCCATACCATCTCTTCCTAGCTTCCTCTACTATCTCATGTACTCCAACATCCTCATAACATGTCCATACCATCTCTTCCTAGCTTCCTCTACTATCTCATGTACTCCAACATCCTCATAACATGACCATACCATCTCTTCCTAGCTTCCTCTACTATCTCATGTACTCCAACATCCTCATAACATGTCCATACC
The DNA here is from genome assembly GCA_901482245.1 of Timema douglasi. Classification (NCBI taxonomy): domain Eukaryota; kingdom Metazoa; phylum Arthropoda; class Insecta; order Phasmatodea; family Timematidae; genus Timema; species Timema douglasi. The sequence goes on along the minus strand of CABEEJ010001082.1, from coordinate 151,622 downwards.
ATCTCTTCCTAGCTTCCTCTACTATCTCGTTCACCCCAACTCTAGACCTTACATCTTCATTCCTAATCCTATTTCTCCTGGCGACAGCTAGCGTGCTCCTCAAAAACTTCACTCCCGCGGCCTTTTGGTATTTTCCCCTTTTCCATCCACAATATAAAAAAAAGGTATGTATCCTCAAATTGTTCGTCCTTCTTAATCCATTCTTGAAACCCCTACATATATCTCCCTCTCTAAGGCTCCTCGCACTTTGCTCATTATTCAAGTGCGCACTTTGTGGGTAGATAACAAGGGATCGTGTTTCTACAGGTACATCTCGCTACTGACAGAGCATCGTCGGATCATATTGTGCGGCCCCAGCGGCACGGGCAAGTCCTACCTGGCCAACAAACTGGCCGAGTTCCTGGTCCTGAGGGACGGAAAGGAGTCGGCCGCGGAATCCATCGCCACTTTCAAGTGAGTTCTAGAGCCAGAGCTACTGGTTTCCCGAGCCTCTTGAGGAGTGATTTGCTGCAATCCGTCAGACGCGAATTAGAGCCGCGCGCTTCAGATTTGTGCGGCTTACACGAATATGGATGTTTTCTTACAGAGCGACTGACACGTTTGAAATACCATAAAATATCTCAGACGAGATAGTTTTTGTTTGCCATTAAATGCATGGTTATTAATTAAATATAATACAATTATCTCATAAAGTTAAAGGAGGTTTTTCTTATTGAGATATATTATATATTCGCATCCAATGTCCTTTTCCTGTGTTTGTCCTTTGTGTTATACCTTTTACAAGTTCCTATCTGTGTGTCTTATTATTCTTTACATTTTTCCATTTTCTCCCTATTGTGATTTTGGTTTCCTCTTTTAGTAATTTGCGTTCCGCGTTTCACACTCCTTCCTGATGAGTTCCGATAGAATGAAACCTAGGTTGGGGAATTGGGCGGGGATGATCAATCATTAGTTATTAGTATTAGTAGAATTGAACTGACAGTTTTATCTTAGTCTTGTGCTGTTCGCAAAAACAATTGTTGAAAAGAGCAATGAAAAACTGTTTTTAAGTTAACTTTTAATTCGTGAAATGGCTACCAAAACGACATAGTTTAAAAATACAAGGAGTACATCACGTCTGACGTGCACAGCTCTAATTCACATCTGTAATAACGCCTTTACAGGTTTTCAAATTTTAGTTTTAATAAACTTCATAAAATACAACTACTTTTTTTTCACTTTAATGTGATGGTATTTGAATTTAGAGGATGTGTATCTGAATTTGTGTGGGGAGATAGAAGAAAACCCTTTAGTAAACCTTAACCTCATATAGTTTTATAAATAGTCACAATACAATATTCTTTCAACTAGAGTTGGGTCAAATCCACTATTTCAGGACTCTGAATCTTCATTTAATTTCCAAATTCCAAATATCGAATCTTGGAAAGTTATGAACCTCAAATATAACATAAATATAACAGAACAATCGAAAATAAAAGTAGTAACTGAATGTTAAAAGATAAATGTTATAATTCATTCACTCAGTTAAGTGTTAAATTACTGGTCTTGGCTGTGGTTGTTGATATCATCCTTTGATTATGTTAGGACATAACTACCAATAAGCAGTATTAGAGTTTTAAATAGTAATAGTAATAATAATAATATTACTACTCGTCCAGGTTATACGCTTTAAGTACTAATTACGCTAATGGATTAGGAATTGGGAAGGTTGAATTAGAGGAAGTGTATCCGCAATTGCGTCGAGGGAGGGTGGAAAACCATTTAGAAAAGAAGAAAAAACAGTTCACTTGACCGAAATTCGAACTTCGATCTCCTCGTCTTCGGCAGTTGAGCTCAACATGACAAGTTTGTTAGCCAACTACGCCACCGAGGCGGGTTTAGATCTTTGAAACAAAATTAAATTGATAAAAAAATTATTTTAAGGAATATTTTCCTGAATTCTCAAATCTTGAATATCCTTAAGGATTCTAGGGTCCATACAAACTTAACACAGCCTTAAAGTTGGTCTACAGTTGATGTTGCTTGGGAGAGTATTGAACCCTGGCCTGTTTCTGACTCACGTGTTGGCTCTGTCCCTCTCCCCCAGCGTGGACCACAAGAGCAGCAAAGAACTGCGTCAGTATCTCAGCAACGTAGCGGAGCAGTGCGAGAGCTCGGCCTCTGACCTGCCCTCTGTCATCATCCTGGACAACCTGCACCAGGCCGCTTCCCTGGGCGAGGTCTTCAACGGCTTCCTCAACGCCAAGTACGCCAAGTGCCCTTACATCATCGGCACGATGAACCAAGCCACGTGCTCGACTACCAACCTGCAGCTTCACCACAACTTCAGGTGGGGACGAGTTTGGGATTAAATGGATCCGATCGAATCTTTATTTTACATTCTGAGTTCGAATCTTGATGTTCGAGGTGAAAGGAATATAACAGAATAATAGAAAATAGACATATTAGTTAAATGTTATTATTTTTTTAAAGTTGGATCAAATCTCTATTTTACGAATTCGAATCTTCAATTTACCTCTGAATCTTGAATCCAAATCGTGGCAAAAATTATAAACCTAAGAGGAAATATAAAAATAATATAGTAACTTAATATAAAATACAAATAGTAACTAAATATTAACATTCTTTCTTATAATCCATTCGATATAACATTCATACATTCGATTGAGTGTAAAATTACTGATCTGGGGTCTGGTTGTTAAGCCTGTCTTATAATTATTATGTTAGGGATTAACAACCAACAAGCATTTTTAGAGGCCTAAAACCAGTTCCAGTTCAACATTTTGAATATATATATATTATGTATTGTCGGTGCTGTGCAGGTGGGTCCTGTGCGCCAATCACATGGAGCCAGTGAAGGGCTTCCTGGGCCGATTCCTGCGCCGCCGGTTGTTGGAAGGCGAGGTGCAGACAGGGGTGCGCAACACCGACATGTCTCGCATCTTGGACTGGATCCCGCGGGTCTGGCAGCACCTCAACAAGTTCCTCGAGACGCACAGTTCTTCCGACGTCACCATAGGTGGGGCATGATGGATAATCTCAGATTTATCATCATCATCATGCTTAGTTTTCTGGTCTGTCTCGGACATAAATTTCTCCCTCCATTTACCTCAGTTCACCCACCACTTTTCTTCCTCCGTATCGGCCCAATCCACTCCTCTTCACTCTCCCTTTATCCACCTTTGTCTTCCTCTTGGCGACCTTCATTTCAAACACACTCCTTGGAATCATCCCTGCTTCCATCCTCTTAATCTCAGATTACCCCCATTTATTTATTGGCCGGCACTTTGTCCGGGGGCGACCTTATAAAGTATGAACTGTTTGTTCTATCCATTGTGACGGCCATCTTGTTTTTGTCCTTTGCGCAAGACCCCTACTTTTCCGAGGTGGTAGCACAGTTTCCTCCCCGTGCGACAACTAAACTAACCGCTTGTTTCCGCAGGCCCCCGGCTGTTTCTGCCTTGCCCGGGGGACCCCGACGGCTCGCAGGTGTGGTTCACGGACCTGTGGAATTACTCGGTGGTGCCGTACCTCTTGGAGGCGGTGAGGGAGGGGCTGCAGCTTTACGGGCGCAGGGCTTCATGGGAGGACCCCACGCACTTCATCTGCCAGACGTACCCCTGGACCAATGACGCGGTGCAGGGCGGTCAGGAGGCGCTGCTCCGGTGAGTTCCCCCTGATTCCTATATAACGCCCTCAGTACTCCATAGCATCGACATTCCAGGCTATTGTGGGAGCGACGCTCTTTAGATCCTTCAATTATGATTTAAGTGTAAAAAAGGGGTGCAATTTCACATTTCTTTTCTTTTTTCTCCTTTACCTCCATTAATGTTTCAAGCCTATGGTCACTTTTTTCATGCAAGCCATATATTTTCCACTGCCAGCTTGCTAGGCTTGTCATAGCTTCATATGACTTAAGACTAGGACAAGCACAACATCAAGTATCCAGGCCGTTAATTCATCACTGTGGAAGAGTAAGCCCAAATTTCATCATTGATAAATGTCCGTCTATGCCAGGAATAAAACCTGGGACTCCTAGCTCAGTATACAGACATGCTATCAACTAATCTAGGGTGTTGGATAATAGACCAGGCCAAGAATCTTAAATCTATCGAATAATTGACAAGTCTAGAGTTCATTCTCAAGTTCTAACTAAAGTTAAAGATTACTGTATGGTTTATATTAACATTAACAAAACAGGCCAATAATGTAAGTACAGTTTGTAATATTTCTATTTCCGCCATTGTGGAAATATGAGTTTCCCAGTTTTCAGATAATAGGCTCCCCAGTGAAAACCAAACTGTATTTGTTGTGGCTTAGTAAATATTGCCCCAAGACCCATAAGAATGTGTTCCAAAATAACGCCCGACACCTTTGCTCAGTCATTCATTGTCACTTTTCTGTCTACTGAGCTAAGGGTCCCGGATTCTATCCCCTGAATGGCCGGAAACTGTTATCGTTGGTGAATTGTGAGTTTCTCCTTCCACAGCGATAAAGCAACAGCCGGGGGTAAAGATGTTGTGTTTGTTATAGTTCTAAGTTAAATGATAAATGTTTTAATATATCCAATTTATAAATTAGGCTACATGAACTCATATTTGTGTGTCTAGTCTGCGGCCGGAAGATGTCGGCTACGACCTGCAGCAATGCGGCGGTAGCAGCATTCAGACAGCGAGTTCGGCCCACAGCGATACGGACGCTGACCCTCTGGTAACCTAACACTAGCGTCGAGACGAGTTGATCGTTTGAAGAAATTCCTCCATTTAACTCTATAAAGGAAACCTTTTTTTCCTTATAAAGATATATATTTGCATTCAATGTCCATTTCCTGTGTTTGTCCCTTATGTTATTGCTTTTACATGTCCTTATCTAAGTGTTAAATGTTTCTCACTCCCTCCTGATGATTTCCGATAAAATTAAACCTAGGTCGGGGAGATTGGGCGGTGACGATTGATTTTCTTTGAGAGGCAGCCATTACCTCTTTGTTCATATATCCACCTCTCCTTGTACCTTCATCCAAATATAACACAATTATGTAATTCTTAATGCGAAAAGAGGTTTTTCTTATAGATATATTATAAATATCCGCATCCATTTTTAACTTTTAACGATTGGTAAACCTTGATAATCTCCTATTTGTTACGGTGGTGAATGTTTCTAGTTGAACATGCTGATGCGGCTTCAGGAGGCTGCCAACTACTCCAGCCCTCATAGCAACGACTCGGACTCGCTCAGTCTAGACTCCGGGAGTGTTCACTCGGAGGAGAAGTCCAGCTCTCGGGTGGAGTCTGCCCTGTGATCGTCGGCGCTCGTTTCCTGATACTCTCTTTCTTTCTTTCTTTCTTTCTTTCTTTCTTTCTTTCTTTCTTCAGTCATTTCTAAAAGTGTTAGTTTTCTCTCCAAAACACGATAAGCTCAATAGTTTGCATTTAATGAACGTAATTCTATCTACAACAGTCAATTTTCATACGGAAAAACTTAAAAAATAGTCAATACTTTTTTTTTTTCAAACAACATTGATAACACCTTACTATATAATTTTCTTTACCCTTTACAAATCCCTTATTTATCCTTTTGTGTTTTTTTTTTAAAGTTCCTCTTTTTGAAGTTGGGTTCCACATTCCTCATTTCCTACTGATGTGTTCCGATATAATGAAACCTAGGTTGCAGGATTGGGTGGTAACGGTCGAGATTCTTCAAGAGAGAACCATTACCTCCTTGTCCATTGGCAGCAGTGTAAAGATGTGAGCTGTGTTCTTCTTTTCATTGTAACAGCCATTTTGTGTTTGTCCCCATTTTATATGTTTCTATTCACTTTTCCTGAACCTTCTTCCAAATATAATATTATTACCTCATAAAGCGAAAAGAGGTTTTTTATTTCTAAATAATTACTATATTATTATTACTATTATTATATGAATATCAATAATATATAACAAAAGTGACATCTGCGGGTCACATGACTTGACGTATCAAAGTAAATCTAGTAACTTTTTTAACAGTTGGAAAAAGTTTTTCATATGAAAATTGGACTGTAGTTTGTATATTGCCAGAACTGATTATATGTGACTCATCTATTAAGCTTATGAGCATATGAGAGGGTAAATAAAAGGAACTCCACTGGTACTCGCCTGGAAAGAGTAAGAAAAAAAAACTCACCCTGCTGTATCATTAAAGTTTTCTCAATCTCTCATCCCATTGAACCACTTATCGGATAAAATTTTTTAAGTTTCCCGCACTTTTTATCTTCTGAGCCCAGTCTACATACTTCATATCTGTCTAGTCCTTAGTTCACACCCGTTAACTTTCTTAGGACTTACGTAAACAAATGGATTAAGGCATTTGTCGAAATGAAACCACCAATGTCTTGGAAGAAGTCTATCGCTATTTTATTAATGTTTCTTAGTTTCATTTAGTTCCCAATAATTTTTAGAGGTGTGTAAATACTCAATATTTGAGTTTGAGTTCTAGTAGTTAATTTGAACACAATTTTTTTTAGTAAACACTAAAATTTGTAACACTTGGACTTTCAATTTTATCTTTAAAATGCACTGTTTATTTCATCTGACTAAATTATAAGATATCCTTTCGTAGCAAATGAAGTCTCTGATTATTTCCTTTTTATGTGATTTATAAAAATATAGCTTCTAAAATTACCGATATCTTAAAATATATATGTTTGTGTTAACGGTTTATGGATAGACCTATTTAAAAACATAATTAACTTTAAATACTTCCGGTACAAATATTGCTCTTTTTTTACTAGAACTCGACACTGTTCATTCAAACTTAATTTGAAGGATAAAATTCTGTTTTGCACACCCATTTAAAATCCAAGGCAGTCTTTTTTACATCCACTAATGTTTCCAACGTGTGGTCGGTTTTTTATTCAAGCCATATATTTTCCCACCACCGGTTTTCTAGGACTAATCTAGCTTTGTATGGCAGTCACTTGCCGGTTTAAATACACATCACATTTAGAGCTCGCACTTTAAAGTGTAAAATACATGTTTGGGAATTCCTTCAACTGATTGTGTCAGATTTTTTCTGCTCTCGTTTATTTATTTAAAAAAAAGGATACAAGATACGTCTAATAGAGATTGTGTTGTTACAATATGGCCATAAGGTTTATAAACCCCCAGCAATTAATACGAATTGAGCAGCTCCGTAATTGACCAAGCCATAATTTGTTTTATTTTATCAGAATTGGGTCGAATCCACTATTACGAATCCGAATCTCCAATTTAACTTAGAATCTGAATTTATGGAAAAATGGACGTAAGAGGAAATTCAAATACAATAGAATTATAGAAAACATAAATGTAACTAAATGTTAACATTCTTTCTTATACTCTCGTTACAACATTAACACATCCAACAAAGTGATAAATTACTGGTCTGGAGCCAGGCTGTTGAATTAATGTTATAATTATAACTGCTTTTGGACCTCCAATAAGCATTATTAAAGCTCCAAAATTAATTTCACTTGAAAATTTTGAACTTTTTTAAAGAATTTCATTCTTGAATTCGAAATTTTCTCGAATTTTGAGTATCCTTAAGGATTCAAGGACCCATAGCTAATAAATACAAAAACAGGGTGAGTCAGGAGTAGAGGAAATATGAGTTTATCTTTCTTAAACCTTTTCCCATACATAACAAAGTGTACCTCATAAAGCAAAAAGAGGTTATCCTTAACTGAAATAAACGCAAGCTGACTTTCATAACATAAGTTTCTTCCACATACTGTATTGGCCCGCAAATATAGTACAGCATTGCACAGCATTGCACAGCATTGCACAGCATTGCACATAATATTATACCCCACCTAATATTTTGAAGGTCTCAAAAGGATAAAGGATAGAAATACTCCCTTTCTCACTGTTTTGACCTTGAGTTAATTATTAGGCTAGCACAAGAGCGATAATTCAGTTTAAGTATCCTACAAAGTAGAACTCTGTAGGAATCTAATGGTTTTTCCCTTCAGTGGAAAATACTAGCCTGCCTATATAATACGAATACAGTTTTCAGAAGGACATTTTTAGGAGAAAAACGTCTTACTATATTCGGGCCAATGCGGTATATAGTTAGTTATATCTTAAAGTAGAAGTTTTCCTCTAATATTTATTAATTTGTCTTGAAATATAGAAGATAGTTTTAATAAACGAGTTTTTTGTTTCTAATTTGTTAACCAGCCTGTAAAGACTGGTAGACATTGTAGTCCATACTATGTCAATCGACCAGATGCCTCTTAAGACATAAACAATAATATTTTATAAACGGTAACAGTATTGATTTAAAAAAATTTATATATACTTGTCATTAGGTTAGTGAAAAGCAAAGAAAAAGATATTAAAATATCCAGAAACCAGATATTAAAAAAAATTATACGGTTCTAATAACAAATGTACAAAATGAAAACTAATTTTGGTTAATTTTTTTTATTGTGTGCTTGTTTTTATAAAAACTTTTTGTATGCTTGTGGGTGTCATAAATATTTTGGCAATCTTTTTTAATACCAACGGTTCTTTGACTAACTTTCCGATTTATTTACAAACTACTCATCTTAGAAGAATGAATGTTAATCTCAACTTTTAAAGAATCTCAACTCGAAGCTTATAAAAAAAAAGTTAGTGATTGTGACGATGTTTTTATTTTTACAGAATTGAATGTCTGGGGTTTGGATATAACTTTTAAAGAAAAGAAAACATGTATAAAGACTTGTAGATTTCATATGTCATATTAATATAGAGCTACTATTTTAAAGAAAAATATTTGTTTGTTTATGATGTAGCATATTTAATTGCTATGGTAAAAAAGGTCAGAACACACTTGTAATTTTTTAGTTTTTCTGTGACATATTTTTTTGTCTCCATTTTAATATAATTGTGTGCTTTAAATAAATACACACAGTCAAACACCCCCCACCGTGGCCCCGCCCGCCATCTTTGCAAAATTAATCAATTGGATTAGATCGTGTTTGCTTAAAAATTACTTCGAGAAATAAAACCTATTAATAAAAGATTTTTTTTATATACATATAAGTCTTCCCTCAAGGAATTGTCCTTTAAATATAGCCAATAATAATAGATTATTTTTACTTATTCTCTATAATTCTCTATAATGTTTATTTAAGAAAATATAACAGGGGCTTTCGTTTATATTAATTATTTAATTGTATTGAAATTATTTTGAAATAGTTTATAAAAACTGGCAGTGGACATTAATGGAATATAACACTTTATTGAATATGTTTAAGTATATCATTCCAGTGATATTTGGTATCGAATAAATTATCTCAAACTTTATTAAAATGGTCTGTTAAATTTAAAAATGACACCTGGACATGGGGATTGAACCCGTGATCTTGTGCGGACTCGTGTGTCATGTCCAGACTATCATTTTTCAACCCTTAACATCATCAAAACTGCCATTTATTGAAGCCATCTTGTTTAGAAGCTGGAATTTCGAAGCCTCATAATTATTTTACTAGATTAGTTAATTAATTCCATTATTCTAGAAGTTATTCTGACCTTTTAATGACTAACATATTATGTAAGCTCCAATATAGACTATATTTAAAAAAATGTGAATGGATGTTTTTTACTTTTTATAGTGTTTTTTTTATTTAATTTTAATATTTATGATATTTATTTACACTACTAAAAATTAAGTATTTTTTTTTGTATTGCTCCATAACTTAATGGCGACATGTACGAATTTATTGATCTAACTTTATAAAATAAAACAACTTTTTTTCTTAAAGCTTCTTTGATTGTTGACACCCACCGCCCTCCATGTCTGTATGATATATTCAGTTGAAGCTTTAAAGGGAAGCAGTTCGAGTTAATTTAAATAAATACAATACTAACTTCTACATCTTGCTAGTATTGTAGAGACATCCATACCGAGCCATGGAGATGGAAGGGAAGTCTTTTTGAGCAGTGGTCTCCAAACTTTTTTAATCATGTACACCTAAGACAAAAAAAAGTTAATAGTGCATATCGCAAAAAAATATTAGCTTCCCTCCCCCCTAATATATATGTCGGGTTGGCAGCCTTAAATAAAATAAATATTTACATCAGTTTCGAGCTTGTAAAACTAGTATTTATTTAATTTAAGGCTTGCCAACCCATGATATCTTTACATCTATTTACAGGGTCTTCACAATAAGACACAACACTTAGAATTGTAAATTTATCGTACCATAACACTTAAATTAATAATACATGTAAATGCAGAAGGGTGTGGCGTTAGACCGCCTAACAAGCTCGCCGATGTGCGGAAGACCAATTTTTGTCCGAGTGATCCAATGCTCATTGCCGGGCACAGTCCATGGTTAGTTACAAATACTTGCTGTCTTCCTCTTCTTAAGAGTGTGCGATAGTGTTGCCGCTATCAATTCCTCGTCTATTTAATGTTCATGATAGTTTGAATTAAAGATAAAAGTTAATTTTTGTTAATCTGTAATTAATTTTCTTATTTTTTCTCTCGCTTTATGTACAACAAAGTACCCAAATTTGGAGACCCTAGTTTAGAGGAAACAGTTGTCGCACTCCTGAAAATGAAATCTTTGTGTCTGGAAAAACATGAGGAATTTACCAAAATACGAAGAAACGTGAGTTTGTAACATTGGCATGTAAGAAAAACCAAACTGATAAAGTAACAACTGTATTTAATTTTTGCGTCAAACTCAAAACATCCGGTTCTAAAGCCACAAGACAACTTTACACAAACCCATTTTGTAAAAAAAAAAACGAAATTGTATTCCTATCCCATTGTGAATTATCTATTTGCAAAATGAAATTTTCTTCTAGAAAAACTAAAATACAGAGAATTTTATGGATTAAAAATATAGTGGCAATCCTGGAGATTTTTTTTTTTTCCCACACCATTGAGGGCAGTAGCTTATGAGCTCTAATGTGAAGTCCTCTAACAAAAGTTTAATTATTTTGATTAAAAGAAACAATGAAAGTGGAGTTCATGGAAATGAAGTAGTAAGGAGCATATTAGCTGTCACGAGGATAAACAAGATTTGGAATGAAGTTATTTGGGGTATAGGGAATACATGAGATACTAGAGGAACCAAGGCTGAGATGGAAAGAGCAGATAACAGAAAGTATGCAAGGAGAATAGGTATACTATAAAGTGCACATTTCATAATAAGATCGATCTACATTCTCGAAACTATATATTAAACTGTCTTGTGAATTTTCTTTTAGAACCATTTCCTGATGAGTTGGCCTATTACCTTCTAGATATGTTCTGATGCAAGGAAGACATAGTGATTATTTAATGAAGGGGGAAAATGTGCAAAATACACAAGTTAAGTAAAACGATTTAATATTTCTATACTGTACATCAAATGCAGCTTCAGTGAAAATTTTTAAAAAATGTTAATTTCTTTTTAGCCTCTGTATCTAGCATAAGATTTAACATAAACACATTTGTTTATTAGTGTACATTTCTCTGATAACAAGGTAGCTGGTCCTTCCTTATCCGTAAACTTTATTCTGATACTCTCCTATCTTTTAATATTGCTACCCATTCTTTCTTCAGTACCTATACTGGCGGGGTGTTTTGATCTCTGCCATTCCTTATTTTATTTAAATGCGCATGCACATATTTACTCGACTGTGATTGGTAGTCCGTAGAAAGTTAAGTTGGGCAACTTCTGAGGAGTAAGGACTTAAGGATAAGGACTCTGTGGCCAGTGGTTTCTTACGGACCCGCGGATACGCAGTCAATGTTAGGGCCTTTAATTATTTTATTTTAAATTTTTCAAGTGAGACACAGCTTCCTTACCTAGTATTACCACCGATAATAATTTCACCCAGTCCTGATTTTTCCTCATGAACAAAAGAGGACTAGAATATACCTTGAAAATAAGAAGGTTTAGTTTGTGTGGTTTGAATTAGTAACTTCTCTTCATCTAGCTTATCTGAGAAAACTAATAAAGATCTGATATTGTGACGCAACTATTTATATTCAAGTTTTTTTTCTGCGCAAGGAGATAAGATATTTTTGGTATCTTAACCATATAAATTACATTAAAAGCTTATATTAATATTAGTAAAAAAAATGGTAAAGTTAAACTGTATCTATAATGGAATGTCTGAAGTGACATCACATCTTCTCACAATAAAATCAGTATTACATATTTAGTCTAAGTTTTTTTTATCACCACGTCCTATTACCTGTTCAGTTTATAAGCATGTTCTACGTCAATGTACTGTTTAAAGGCATACTCATTTTCCTATGCGTGGCTTTGATTCGCTGTCGTAAGTAAACCTAGCTTGGATTATCATTGCTAGCGCTCTTATTTTTTGGTGGTTAACTATTGAAATACTAATCTCGTGGCAAAAAGGTTATATGACCTAAAGCAGTGGTTCCACGTAGGCTCACGTCATAAACAATACAGAACAACATGATATTTGTTTCAAGCAAGCCAACCTATTGAAGGAATTTTTTATGAAGAAAGATAATTAATTCATATATTGTTATGACATTATACATGATTACAAATTATCTCCATAAAATTTTGAATACATTTACTCTAACATTAAAATATATAATGTAAAATGAATTAGGTTTAAATCAAAACATAAATTATAAAAAATAATATTTTTTAGTTGGTTTACATGAATTTGCCAACGTGCTTGTTTCGGTCATTGGTATTATTTTGACAGCTTGACACTGTTGGTAAAAATATTGTCAGATTTCGTAAAATAATCTATAGTGTTTGGTTTATAAACATTTTTTCAATTTCTTTACATTTACAATCATCGCATTAAAATGTCTGGACAGTGGGAAGTCGTAGTTAAAAACAAGCAGAAACAAAACGGGCAAGTTAAAAAATTAACAAAAACCGAGAGAAAAAGATTTGTCGAGAATGCCCCTAAAGTCGAAGATATACGTAAGTTTTTATATTTTAACTTTTTGATATATGTTCGTATGCATATTTGTGAATACCTTTTTCGGTTCCTTAGTTTCCCTAAAAACTACTTTCACCTCATTATCCAAAGTTCACTATGTAGGCAACCTTTTAATATCATATGGTAATCATTTTATATTTTTTCTAAATTAATACATCTATTACACGTATTCAAACCAACATTTGACAGATGCTTTTTCCAAACAATGATAAATCATTCGTCTATTTCTCCTTGTAAGTAGTAATTTTATGGCCCAATATGTAAGGTATGGTTAAAAGGATATTATACTCTATGTAAGGTTATTAGACTGAGGCGTAAAAATAAGCACAACGCAGTGCTAAACAAATTTAAAGTATTTGTTTATGACTAAGGGACCTGATCACTAATGTGGCCAAATGATGCACTGTGTTTTAATTGTAAACTTTTAGAAAATACATTTTCTTCGGCCATCTTTTCTTTTTAGCACCACGTCTTACCACCAGTTCGGATTATACGCCTATATACTAATTACACTCAAACATTAATGATTAGGAAGGTTTAATTTAGAAGAAAGGCACCCAAATTCGCACGTAGGGATGGTAGAAAACCACCCACAGTACACCCGACCGGGATCGAACGCCCAATCTCCCAGTCTTCGGCAGTTTAGTCCAACACAAGTGTAGCACATTAGACTATGCAGCCACCGAAGTGTGTGTCGACATCGTTAACACTGTAGGCCTACTTTAATTATTAGTGACCACCTCTCCTGTCTATTGGTCAAGAGTTTCTGGCTATAGATTCAGAGGTCCCCCGGTTCGATTCCTGTGGCTTCCAGAATTTTTCTGTGAAGCAGTTGGGGTCTGAAACGGGGTCAACTCTGCCTCGTCAGGACAAATGAGGTGCTACCTGAATGGAAAGAATTAACGGCTCCGGTCTATAAAACCGAGAATAGTGGTCTCAAGGTTTGTTGTGCTGATCACATGACACCCTCTCTCAATAAACGTTGGCACTATTTTTTGCAAAGAGATGGCCGCCACTTGGTTTGTATAGCTCCATTGCAGGCTGATGCCATTGAGCTTATTAGTATTATTTTATGGTAATTAATAATATTGGGAACAATAAGAACTCAGGGCGGGAGCCCTTAATATTCTTACAGGAATGTCTCATGGCCTTAATGATAGATTTAATATCTTTATACACACAATAACAAAATCAAATTTACATTGATATCAAAATTAATATTATAAAATAATTCTATACAGGCCTCGTTTAGAAAAATAATCCAAAAACTTTCATATATCTATCAAAAGTCACAGCTGCGCATCACATGACTTGACTTATGGGTATATTAAAGTGATTTTAGTAGCGTTTGTAACCATCAAATACTGTCCTTACTATAAGCCCCCCATAGCTGTAGGCATTTTTCACTTATTTTCTAGCTTTAATTAAAATCATTTGCCGTCGTGGGGGGGGGGGGGAA
>CABEEJ010001082.1:43557-137063 GCA_901482245.1 Timema douglasi | reverse complement strand
AAGTAATAATACCACCCATCTCACCTAGATATTATTCCTGATTTCCAAACTCTCTGGGCTGTGACACATATCTCTTACCTCTCGTCGGACTCTTGAAAAGTTTTATCGGTTGGTAATAAAATGTATTTTATTTTCAGTTCCGTTGGCCCAAGTCAGATCTTTGTACACCACCTTGGACAATAACAAAGAAAACCGCAAGCCTCCTCCGAAAGCTACCGCCAAAGAGAATGAACCCAAGAAAGCCCCGAAGAAACAGCCTGAGAAGAAGGAGGTTAAAGAGAAATCACCGATTCCTAAAACTTTGGAGTTGGCTGCGTCACAGGTAGTTTTGACAACAGTCTCCTATACAACGCGAGAAGCAACATTTTGTTGTTGTTTGTTTCGTTTTGTAAACCCAAGTAACATCAAGGTTAGGTTACCATTCATAATTAATAAATAGCCGATGTGGTGGTCGAATGTTCTAAGGAGTCACTCTTGCAATGGACCGGACTGCCGATAATGGAGAGATGGAGGTTCAAATCCTTGTTCGCTATAATGAAAGTGTTTTACTTAAATTATTGTCTACTTTCCCTCCATGCAAATGTGTGTACATTTCTTCTACATTCTTCATCCCCAACACATAAGCTAAAAAAAAAAAGACTGTCTTACTACCCATTCAGGTTATATGCTATTCACATGATTAGTAGTACATATGCACATAACCCGTTTGGTTAGTAAAATGTGGCTATTTTTTTTCCTTTTAAAAGTAAAGAGGACTAAGGTTCATTTAGTGTAATTTTGGGAAATTTGCAGTGATACCAACTTCTTCTATTTATTGTGAATATATTTACTAAGGATAAAATGATAGCATCTTTAAGGATATTCGAGATTCCCGAATTTGAGATTTGAAAGAGTTAAAAAAAGTTTTAAACTTTATTTGTTTTTTATTTTAAAGCTCTAATATCACTTATTACTGGTTTAGAACCAGTTTTAATGATGCTCCTTGCGTGGTGTTATAGATTAACGCTAAGGAGTTGAAGTCTGAGCTCGAGATCGGTCAGGCGAGGTTCCCCGAGGCGCCGCTTGCCTGGTTGAAAGGTCTCGCCGAGTACCTGAACGCAAAGCTGGACCACACCGGTCAGTCCGTCCCCAAGTCTGCAGAGTACCCCCAGAGCGCTCTGCCCTCAGACGTGAAACAGGTGATTCTCTCGGCGATACAAGGGGCTGGAGACTCCACGGCACAGCATTTCTACGAAATCTGTCTGACGGCGCTCGCCAACGATATGAGCAAAGGTAAAATTATTATTTATAATGCTGGCGGCCGGGGTTCAATCCTTGGTCACGGCACAGATTTATCTGATTGCCAAACCCCTTCCTTCACCTCTGACAAGACATCTTGTGAATGTGGGGAATGCCAGGCCTCCGCCGTGGTTCGGATTCCACGTTAAACTGTAGGTCCTCCATTTCACCTCACAATCACCCTACCATTACACATTAGCGTAAGTGCGTATAACCCGAACGGGTAGTAAGACGCGGTGCTAATAATATTAATAATAATAATAATAACTCTCCTAAACGATGATCTGAATACTCTTCCTGCTTCCAGGAAGCACCACCGTGTTCGGCTACAAAGTGATTCTACAGTTGGTAGCGTTCCAGAACCCCAACATAACCTTGGCGAACATCCCCAAACTGACGTCCATACGTAACTCATACCAGAACCGCCAGAACATTGGACTGGCCATCTTGTGGGCCGTGGGACAAGGGGGGGTCAAGGATCTTTCCGTCGGATTGAAAGGTAAGCTCTTTACATCGTTTTGGGTTTAGAGGGTGTTAAATTTTATTCCTCGATAACCTTAAATTCTTACTGGCATTGAAAAAAGAAATCATCTTACGAATCAGAATCTTCATCTTACCAATTTTGAATCCGAATTTTGTAAAAAAAAATCTATTTAACTTAAAAAATAAGAAGTTAAATATGATGTTATAAAATAGAAATGATAACAAAATTATAACATTTGTGAATTCAGTTAAGTGTTGAATAATTAATGGTCTGGGGTCAGGTTTCTGAACTTTTCCCATAACTATGTTGGGGCTTAGCCACCAATAAATAGTTCTAAAACAAATTGCGACAAATTGCGACAAATTGAGACATTCGTTACTGGCACAAAGTCTCTTCATCCTTGCTATGTCCTGTGTGTGACATGTTACAGCATGGCAGGAGATTATGTTGCCCGTTCTCGAGATGAAAAACTACTCCAGCTACGTCATCCGCTACCTGCGGGATATCCTGGGCCACCCGGGTAAGAGCAGGACGCTAAGTCCCGACCAGTTCCTGTCAGTGTTGGACGTCATCCACACACGGGGCCAGGCTCTCTCAGGTAGCCTGCGGCAGGAGCTGGCGGCCGTCGTACCAGCGCTCAGGGTGAGAATCTACTCGAACCTGATCGTTAGAGTCTGGTTACTTTCATGATGCGCAAAATTTTGTAATCGAAGATCTGATCTTAGTACTTAACATAGTCAGCTGTTGCTTGTAGGTTTTCAATAAAAACACAATAAATGTAACTAAACCAGCTTAAAGTCTTTGGCATTTATTGTATATCATATTAGATCACTAACAAATTATTTTATTTGGTCATAAACTATCAAACATACATCACGACGTTTTCGCCCCTGCGGGTCGTCTGAGACGTCCTCTTCCGTTCCTGTCGATCTTTCCAAACTTCCCCCTCAGCTACGCGTCTCCAGTCTGCTTCTTTAGCTTCCGTCCTTCTGTACTTGCTCCATCCTTTTTGTCCGTGGTCTTCCAATAGGTCTTCTACCCCTCTCGTTGTTCTGTAAGGAATCAAACATCCACCATAAAGAAATATTAGTAGAATATTAAAAAAAATATAACTATGGTTTTATTAACTTTTTATCTAGCATTAATGATTTGTTCGAAAAATTTGAAACAATTAAATCATGACGAAACACACGAATAAGTATTTGTTTATTTTCTATGAAATGCTTTATATTAGCCTAAATTAGCTTTTGGGGCCGTGGCATCATTTCAAGAAATTAAATAATAACGTTGTATAAAATGCAGTTAGAACTAAATACTGTTTTCCTCGGTTGGTCACTCTTAACCCTTATTTTTGTTTGTAGGCTCGCGCTTTTCAACACGAACCCGAGAAGAGGCTTCAGAGCTTCTTTCAGCCGTTGCTGGAGAGATTACAATCATCGGCCTCCAAGGAGCATAAAGAGGAGGTAAATTACAATTGCCAAGCTTGAAACAACACCATGCTAGTTAACTTGGTGTATTTAACCCATGTTTCATCTGGTTCTAGCTGTATTACCTACCTAAGTTAGGTGTTATCTGGGGAGTGAGACGGGCTCTTAAGACGTCTGGTTCTAGCTGTATTACCTACCTAAGTTAGGTGTTATCTGTGGGGTGAGACGGGCTCTTAAGACGTCTGGTTCTAGCTGTATTACCTACCTAAGTTAGGTGTTATCTGTGGGGTGAGACGGGCTCTTAAGACGTCTGGTTCTAGCTGTATTACCTACCTAAGTTAGGTGTTATCTGTGGGGTGAGACGGGCTCTTAAGACGTCTGGTTCTAGCTGTATTACCTACCTAAGTTAGGTGTTATCTGTGGGGTGAGACGGGCTCTTAAGACGTCTGGTTCTAGCTGTATTACCTACCTAAGTTAGGTGTTATCTGTGGGGTGAGACGGGCTCTTAAGACGTCTGGTTCTAGCTGTATTACCTACCTAAGTTAGGTGTTATCTGTGGGGTGAGACGGGCTCTTAAGACGTCTGGTTCTAGCTGTATTACCTACCTAAGTTAGGTGTTATCTGTGGGGTGAGACGGGCTCTTAAGACGTCTGGTTCTAGCTGTATTACCTACCTAAGTTAGGTGTTATCTGTGGGGTGAGACGGGCTCTTAAGACGTCTGGTTCTAGCTGTATTACCTACCTAAGTTAGGTGTTATCTGTGGGGTGAGACGGGCTCTTAAGACGTCTGGTTCTAGCTGTATTACCTACCTAAGTTAGGTGTTATCTGTGGGGTGAGACGGGCTCTTAAGACGTCTGGTTCTAGCTGTATTACCTACCTAAGTTAGGTGTTATCTGTGGGGTGAGACGGGCTCTTAAGACGTCTGGTTCTAGCTGTATTACCTACCTAAGTTAGGTGTTATCTGTGGGGTGAGACGGGCTCTTAAGACGTCTGGTTCTAGCTGTATTACCTACCTAAGTTAGGTGTTATCTGTGGGGTGAGACGGGCTCTTAAGACGTCTGGTTCTAGCTGTATTACCTACCTAAGTTAGGTGTTATCTGTGGGGTGAGACGGGCTCTTAAGACGTCTGGTTCTAGCTGTATTACCTACCTAAGTTAGGTGTTATCTGTGGGGTGAGACGGGCTCTTAAGACGTCTGGTTCTAGCTGTATTACCTACCTAAGTTAGGTGTTATCTGTGGGGTGAGACGGGCTCTTAAGACGTCTGGTTCTAGCTGTATTACCTACCTAAGTTAGGTGTTATCTGTGGGGTGAGACGGGCTCTTAAGACGTCTGGTTCTAGCTGTATTACCTACCTAAGTTAGGTGTTATCTGTGGGGTGAGACGGGCTCTTAAGACGTCTGGTTCTAGCTGTATTACCTACCTAAGTTAGGTGTTATCTGTGGGGTGAGACGGGCTCTTAAGACGTCTGGTTCTAGCTGTATTACCTACCTAAGTTAGGTGTTATCTGGGGGTGAGACGGGCTCTTAAGACGTCTGGTTCTAGCTGTATTACCTACCTAAGTTAGGTGTTATCTGGGAGGTGAGACGGGTTCTTAAGACGTCTGGTTCTAGCTGTATTACCTACCTAAGTTAGGTGTTATCTGGGGAGTGAGGCAGACTCTTAAGACGTCTGGTTCTAGCTGTATTACCTTCCTAAGTTAGGTGTTATCTGGGGGGTGAGACAGTCTCTTAAGACGTCTTGTTCTAGTTTTATTACCTACTTAAGTTAGGTGTTATCTGGGGGGTGAGACGGGCTGTTAGGTACCTATCTCATCCTCATTGGTGGCCCCACAGATTAAGCTGTCCACCTCATGTTCCCTTGTTAATTTGGTTGATAGGCAGTACTTGTGCTGCTGTTGTCTGATGATATTAATAATGTTGTTTGTCTGCAGCTTTTGACCAGCCTGGCGCAGTGTCTGAGACACGACCAACAGTCCTTCAGTGTGTGGAGACAGCTCTACACCAAGAACTTGGCCCAGTCCGCTCTTCTGCTGGCGCACCTCGGTTAGTTTGCGATTGATGTCCGTGTATTTGTTTTTCTCGATCATAGACGAGGCGGCAGTGATCTTACGTTTAAGAAACCCATAATGTCCTAATCATCCGTTTCTGGTTTGTGGGTGGGTCACTTTATAGCAAAATTCCTTCATCTTCCTATGTATTTCCATCGTTCTTCCTCTTTTATTCTTGTACATTCTTCTGTTCTCACTTGCACACTTGCTTTTATATGTTCTTATCTTGTACTCTTCTTATCTTCACACATCACTCTTATTATTTTTGGGATTCTTTCCTTTTCCATCTTCATTACATGTCCATACCATCTCAGCCATGCTTCCTTTACTGTCTAACACACTCTAAAATTGGGTACATTAAATGGTTCTGCTACAAATCTGTACTTGATGCTTTGAATAGTAATCACTATTCAGATAAACTAACATTTGTTTACAATTATACACAAATAACTACTCTGCGTAAGTCTGACCCCCAATTCACTACTTTTTCCATGTTGCCTTGATGGGCTAGTGCCACACCACTAACTGACATGCCTCTAGTTTGTCCTGTCCGACATCCAGGGCTGTGAACCCAGCACGCCAAACCTTCGACTCTTACTCCTCCGTTCTTCTACTGTCAAACTCTTGACTCCTTCATAATTAATTGATAATAAAAATTTACTTCCTTAAAATACTCCAGAGCTGATGGCTTCATGGGAAGTTTCTTTGGCATCGTGTGAATAATGGGGGTGGACAGGATCCCAAACTCTCAGGAAAATGTCGGGAATATATCCATTCCCAAGTGCCGGGCGGGAAAGACCCTTTTAAAACAAAATGAGAACGATTCTTGTTTTCTCTTTTTTTTAAATTTTTTTACTTCCTTTTAGGTATGATTATTATATTCCTCATAGAGTGATTGAAGAATCTCTTTAAAAATGTAATTTTTCTACCTAACAAACAATCAAACAAACAAACAAACAAACGGTTGTCTGTCGATGTTTCAGACACTAACTGGAGCAGTTTGAGAGAACAGTTGCCTGTCAAACTCCTCAAGGAGACTTTGAGGACCTTCAAAGTGACCAATGAGGAGTTGAAGAAAGGAAAACATAAAGAGGAACATCTAAAGGATTGCCAGAAGCTGTCAG
Source organism: Timema douglasi (assembly GCA_901482245.1). Lineage (NCBI taxonomy): Eukaryota > Metazoa > Arthropoda > Insecta > Phasmatodea > Timematidae > Timema > Timema douglasi. The sequence goes on along the minus strand of CABEEJ010001082.1, from coordinate 130,702 downwards.
AGGTACGTACCTTAACGGTATCACTCTTGCGGTGGACCGGGCTACCGATGACAGGGAGATCTGTTATCCTGGTCGGATGTAACGAGCGGTGTTTTCTACCCTTAACGGTTTTCCACTCTTCTTTCTTTTAAATGCAGGTACACTTCCTCTAAATTTAACCTTCCCTATCCCTAAAACACTAGCGTAACTATTATATCATAATGCGTACAACCCAAATAGGCAGTAAAATGCTTTGGTAAAATTAATCATAATAAATTATCTTAACTATTGTATATTTAAATCTTTATAAAAAGAAATATTGCCCAGTGGCGTGGAAATATATAATAAGACAGAGTAAAAACACTACAGTCTGACACGTTAGCTCACTCAGTAGTGTGTCTTTCTACTGAGCTAAGGGTCCCGGGTTCGATTCCCGGTATGGCCGAAAAGTTTATCTTCAACTCTTTCAAATTGATAAACTAATGTCTGGGGACTGGATGTTGCGCCTGCCCTAGTGTTAAGTTATATTATAAGGCGTATGGAGCCACGATGGGCCTAGCGAGCCGGTAGTGAAAAAAATTTATGGCTCAAATAAAAAACAAACACAGGCTGGAAACATTACAATAATGTAAAGTGTTTAGGACGGACCCTGGGAAGGAGTGTAAGGTTAGTCCTAGATAGGAACAAACTCACTTCTTTCTTAAACGTGTTTAAAGAAATGAAGAGATATGTGTGTTTGTTTATATCTAGTCCTAACCTAACTATCCTTCCAGGTTGGTTTCCTTCACTATCACTTACTTAACATCACTGTACAGTGTTTCTACACTGTCCTATTACTAAAAGCCTGTGCGAACCTATGAAATTTCTAATCTAAATTCTAATCTTGATAAGATTTGTATTCGATTCGAGCTTTCTAGTCTTATTATTAGATTTGTGGTGGATTCGAAATTTCGAATCATAAGTAGATTTCGGAATCGGGTTCTATGGGTTTGGACCGAAATTTGAATCGTTTCATACTTAAGAATAATTTCAACTTTCTATGGTCTTATACAGCAAAGCATTATATAAAAAAAAAGTAATTTATTTCGTTTATATACTTTCATAAGTTAGTCATGAGGCTTTGTTTACTTGTTTAAAATATTTTCAAAGACTCCTAAAGATATGTTATTCGATTTGGTTTTGAAACATTTTCAAAGTAAAATATTCGATTCGGATTCGATTCAAAATTTTATTTGTAGTATGATATTCAATTCGAAATCGATTCGAGCTGGTTTGGCAAGATTCGGATTCTACTCGAAATGGAAAATCATGGATTTGCACAGGTTTACCTATTATATATTAAAATTATATTGATCTATTAACACCACCCGCCATCCGCATAGTCAAAAACAACATCAAAACTTCAAGAGAAATTTTCATCCGCCAACATCTAAGTTGGCATCTCTAAAACCAACTTTCTATTTAGTCTTGAGAAAGATGTCATGTAGAATCTAAATATTGAAGTGTTTGTAAATATGTGTAGTGTTTCTAGTAAAAACTAAACCTGTGGGGAGCTTAGGTATTTCAAATTCGAATCCGAGTCTTGTAAAGTATTCTTATTTGATCATAGATTCCAAATCTTATTATTTATTTTCCATATAGATATTTTATATTTATATCACATTATCACAGCTAAATGTATAGGGAATTTATTTTCACTCCAACAACAGTTGACTATACGGTTTCTAACAGTTTGTTTGAATTCAAAATGGAGTAGTTTAGTGTTTTTATAAAGCTTCATTACGCTTCCATCTGTTCTGTTTGGTGAAGGAAACAATGCCATGATATGAAAAGTTTGTGTTTATCTATTTATACTATAAAAGGCAGAAGAAAGAATGATGTGATCTTTGTGTATTAGATTCTTATCACATTTTTCTTCTTTTCCTGGATGGGCTCTCTTCTTTAAATTTACTCTTTTGGGGTCTGCTAAGCTTCGATAACATTGATATCAATTTGAATTGTATATTATTCGATTCGATAACTTGAATCAAACCAACCTAGAAAAGACTTTATAAGGTTTCAGCCAGGCGTGAATACCACAATGTATCTAAAATATGTTAATATATCTCTAAATGTCTATAAGGAAGACCTCTTTTTGCTTTATGAGGCAATTAAACTATATTTGTAAGAAGGTACAGACAGGAAAGATGGGATAGAAACATATAAAATGGACGAACACAACATGGCTTTTACAATGAAAAGAAGAACACAATTCACACTTGACATTAACGATCACTTTTCTTAAAGAGGTAACCATTATCTCTTTGTCCATTGCCAGCAGTGTAAAGTGTGAACTGTGTTCTTCTTTTCATTGTAAAAGCCATTTTGTGTCCGTTCATATTTATATGTTTCTATCCACTTTTCCTTTACCTTCTTCCAAATTTAATATATATTTACTAATAATTAGTATAATATTGCCCAGGGAATAAGCTTAATTCCCCCCCGCACTCCCCCCAAACAGCTTTTATGGACCCTTCTGTAGCCTATAATCACAGCCTTAGATAATACGTAACAAATTGTTAAAGTGTTAAAACTTTATATTTTAAGATACTAGTTCATGATCTCATTTTATAATTCAATTAATCAATACAGAGCATTCTCAAATAAAAATACCAGCACATAACAATACAAATTAGAAACATGTATGTATTTTAGCTGTCAAAATATACCATATTGGCTCGAATATAGAACTGCACACATAATACCAACCTAAAATTTTGAACGTGTTCTAGATGAACACTAGTTCTCAAATATACCTCAAGGTAAAAACTTAATTTATTTTAATGTTAAATGATAAATTAATTTAGGTGTGTGCAAAGTCCACTTTTTTCATTCGAAGCGAACTCTAATCGAAAATATTAAATATTCTCAAAGCTCAATTTTTTTCCCTTGGATTTTTATGCTTGAAAGAATATTATATTTTTGTTATTTAAGTTACTTTATTCACTAAAATTACTTGGAAAACGTTTAAGTGCACAAATTTATTGTTTGTGTTATTTTATGTTACTCTGAAAAATCAAGCCACTATCACAACATGCCATTCAATTTCTTTAGAAATTTTAAAAAATATGAATATTAATGTATATGTACAAAACAGTCCAAAATGGCCATAATCGAACATAAATCGAGTATTTTAGCTGTCAATATTTTTACTGGTGAAGCTTCGAAGCCAGAATTTGTTTCCAAGTTGAAGTTTGGAAGATTTGTACACCCCTATAAAATTTACCATAGTTATTACTAACTCACATTCCCCATCTTCATTTTCAACACGATCCCTTCCTTACGGATCTGCCATGGGTGGTTTTTTATTAACATCAGTGATTCGGAATTGATTTGAGTTTGTAAGCAACATTCGAATTCAATTTGAAATTAAAAAAATCTTGGATTTGCATGTTCTTATTATTTATTTATTTTGATTCAACCATTATACTTCATTATTAAACATATATTATTATTATCACCGCGTCTTACTACCCGTTCGGGTTATACGCACTTACGCTAATGTGTAATGGTAGGGTGATTGTGAGATGAAATGGAGGACCTACAGTTTAACGTGGGATCCGAACCACGGTGGAGGCCTGGTATCCCCCACAAACATATATATTCATGAAAAGCTACGACAGGCCTAGCCAGCCGGTAGCGGGAAAATATATGACTTGAATAAAAAACTGACCACAAGCTGGAATCATTAATGGATGTAAATAATATATTTGTAAGAATTGAAATTTAGTTTTATTTGGTCACTAAAAATCTTCACCGGTTTTTCAGACGCTGATATAAACTAATATTATAAACTTGCGGTATATTTTATCTAAAAATTTACAGTATCAATTTTTGTCTAAAAAAAAGTTTTAAGTAGATATTTAAGAACTTAAATTTCTTTTTCTTGTTTTTACTTAAAATTTATACTGAATTTAATTAGTTTTTTTTATCATTTTCTTCCATCAAGGTAAGTCCAACTAGACATATCATTCAAACTATTGTTTATAATTATTTTAATAAATAATGTACCAACAGTTTGATCCTTTGGATCAGAAACGACTGAGACAAGTTAATGGAGATGCACCAATATTTGCCTGGATAGAGAGTGAAAAACAACAATCGTGGAAAAACCACCCCCTTAAATTCCAGTTCTGATATTTCAAGTCGGATGAACGCTGAGCTAACCCAGTCGGTGTATTTTGTTGGCCACACGTAAATAAATCTAATTGAATCCTCACTAAATATATACAACATTATTAGGTTGGTATTCACTACGATGTTTGAATGACTTGAGGTAACATAATCTCGCAATAGGCTTTCACTGGGAGCTACGAGTTTGAATCGTAGCTGTGTGTATTGAAAAATGGTTTCTCTACCTCCATACAAATGTGTGTACATTTACTCTAAATTATACCCGTTCTCATCCACAATCTATTAGGTGCCCATACTCACACATGTTCTTTACGGTGAGAACGGCACAAATATCTCGCGCGAAAGAATGTGGCATGCGAAAATATCTTCCTCGCCCACACACAACAAGTCGCCACAAGTAATCACGCGTGATTGGGTGTGACATTCCGTTACCAAGGAAAATACAGAAACTTTCATTGATTGTGTCATCTGGAATGGCACGATGTCATGTTTAAATTAATATATGTCTATCTCGTGGAGTTTCTGTCGGTGTGTGCAGGATAAGGTTAAGTGACAAGGATCTTTGGTGACAGAAAAAGAAAAATATGTACCGTCGCATGTACTGTTATTGGAACAGCAACAGGAAAATATGACCTTCTTGGCAAAATAAGTGACTGGATAACTGAAAGAAAAATAGCATCAACTTTTTTTTTTGCAACAAAATCTCGATCAGCATTTTGGTTCACTTTAAATTAAAATTCTACCAGATCGTCATTTCCGTCACTTTTTAAATCACTATTAACATACTCTCTGTGCTTTCCTTCACATAATGCCAGGTGTTAATTACACATATCTATAAATTCAGTTTAAAACTTTTTGCTAGCTTGACGATTGTGTTATGTTTCATACAACTAATACACTTCTAAATAAAGTATAAACCTAAACATTCACAGAGTAAACACAGTTCAGATAAAAGTGTGTGATGTCGATTATTGCGACCTAAACAGTTAGAGACACGACACTCCACAGGAAAGAGCTTCACAAACTATCCTGCGCTCATTGGTGCCATGGGGCACAACACCCATTAACACACATTCTTTTCCCCCCGAGATTCAAGAGACGCCATTCTTTCTCGTGGTAAGGAACGCGCATGTATGGCCGCCTATTGATCAGTAAAAACATGTTATCAAAACAAAAAATATATATTTAAAAAAAGGTTTGGTAAGGATTTATTTAAAAATCACTTCATGAACCAATTGGTGAAGGGAATTAATAATATTGATTATTTAATGTCCAACATCTTAGCTTAGCCGGTAGCGTTCCTATCTACGTAGCTAAGGGTGCACTGTTTGATCCCTGGCACGATCGAAAAAATGTATCATCCGTGAAATGTGTGTTTCCCCCTTTCACAGTGATACATTAATGGTCTGGGGGCTAGATGCTGTATTTATTCTATATATACGTTTGTTTATAAGTTGTGTACCGATTTAATCAGTCAGTTCAGAAAGTGCGCGCTAAATACCTTGAAAAAAAAAATGAAATTATTTTACGCTTATAGCTGAGAAACTCGCCATTTATCTTGTTAGTGAGTGGTCGCCCGCTATAGCTCGGCTATTATCACCTGTACCGGTGGTCACATGGTCTAAGGTCTGGTGATGAAGGGTTACCGAATGGAAGCTATTCACACCGGGCCGACCATTTAGCCCCTGGGAGAAGGGGGGGGGGGGTGATTTAAAGGCTATCCAGGAAACATATTATTTTTAGACAGTTACATTCTACGATAATAAATACAAGACAAAAAAACATTTATCAACTGAAATGTTGGAGGGGGGAAATCATATAATTACATGTTGATAAACAACTTTTCATATTTACTGACTCAAGGTTGGTACACATTCCCTCCTCTGAGTGGCTTGTGTCCACACAGGAAAGAAATACAGCATTGTGTGGATATTTCTTATTTAATCTCTTGCATTTCAAAATTTTGTATTGTATTTGATGATTAACATTCTTTAATTAATTATTATTAAAAAAACTTCCTGCAATTTATATTTTGAGAAAAACTGCTTTGAGGCGTTTCCCTGGGCTGCTCTTAGCGGTGTGCAAATGGTGCGACCACACAGGGCCCTGCGCTTGCCTAGACGACAGAGGGGAAAATCAAGTTGGATCGGGAGATTGTTACTTGCGTGCTCGTTTAGTAGGCTCCCTATATAGTTGATCTAGCAAATATTGTCACGGATGTGTAAACAAATAAAAACATAGTTATGTGGTTTGATTTATTGGACGAGTGAAGTGAGCTCTCCGTTTTAAATCCACCGATTTGCATTTGTCTGTCTGTGTTGGATAAGCCTCAAGAAAACTTTTGAACTCGTCAACCAGTTTAGTTAAGACTTGCCACAGTTGTTCTTTGAACCTTTTATACAGATTATGTTTGTTGGGGAAGGAAATCGAACCAAAAGTTGGAGAGAAATCCACCCTAATACGTATAAAAACATTGTGAAATTAGGTTAAAACTACCTACTGCAATTATATTAAACATAAATTGATTTTTTTAATTAATTTAATTTTTGGGCAGAGGGTGTGGCTGAGGTAGATAACTAGGGGCATATGAAGTCTGCCCCAAGGAGGGCTCTGCTGTAGACAGGATTGCTGAAGAAGGGTGGGGAGGGATGATAGAGGTTATATGTGTTAGTTACTGTAGGGCTTGGATTTATCAATCCTTGATGCAAGTGTATATACTTCCTCTAAAAACCTAAACCTTTATTCCTACACATTAATTAAAGCTGCTCATGCTTTTAAATGTTGTAGAAGGAAAAAAAAACATCTATTTATTATGTCTCTGAATCTTGAATCACCTCATACATGCCTCACCTTCACCCTCTTATTTTTTTTTTATCATAATCCACATAAGCATGAAATATAAAGTCTGATTTTCATATGAAGTCCCTTATTTGGAAACTCATGTTGCCACATTGATGAAAAAAATTATATTTAAATTTTAGTTTGTTTGGTTAGTAATGTAAAGATAAATTGTCAGTAATCCATAAGGACATATTATTGGAGGCTTTTGATAAATTTTTAGATTATCACTTTATTTATTAATAAATCACATAAGACATATTTCTAAAATGCCAAATTTTAGTGACTTTCAATCAATGTTGGTGGTTGAATGTGGGATTTCTCTAAAAATAAGGTTATAAGTACTGATTAATATTTAAAATAAGAAGAATACTAATGGTACATAGAGCGTGCGTGTTAAATTTGGTCTTGTTCTAAGAAATCTATTAGTTTACAAAACACCCACCGTGGCGCTCTAATTTTTATTTTACCAGCTTATCAAAGATTACATTATTACATTTTTATATAAATTTGTTCTTGTACTATGAAAAATTGATTTAACGTTGCCAAATTGAACACAATTCCGTAAATTCATTATATCAAAATTTATAACTAGATATTTCAAATGATTTAATATTCTAATATAATTATTTAAATACCGTATATTATTATATCGACTTCTTTATCTTAAATATATCTGTGGAATTTTATTTGTATATGGTTTCCAGACGGATCTGAAGAAATCGTACGAGCGTTTGAATAGGATTAGGGTATGGAATGTTCTGAGAGTAGTGAGGATGCACGGTTAGTAAATGCAATAATGGCGATGTTTGATGGAAGTAAAGAGTGCGCTAGTGTGGTTGGAGCTTTGGATAGTTTGACATTGAGCAAGATGTTAGACAAGTTTGTGTTATATCTCCATGCTTATTAATTAATGTATTTATGGATAATTGAACGAGGGGTACTTGTGAGGGCTCGGTTGGTGTACAAATGGGCAATGGGAATGTGATAGTGCTGTTATATGCAGATGATGCCATATTAATGGCTGAGAGTGAAAATGACTTAAGAAATGCATTAAATAATTTGAATGTGGCGATACGTAGAATGTATATTCGTATAAATGTTTCTCCAAAACTAAGGCGATAGTTTATTTATATATATATAAAGGATGGGCCAGGAACTGATTGTCAACTAAGTTTAATGTAAAACTCTTAAAACAAGTGAATGATTTTGTTTATCTGGGCAGAATTTTCTCTAAAAATGGAAGGATATATGGTGAGATAAGTTGTATGTATGTGGACTATTACAAAGAATGTGTGAAGTATCGAAAGAGGCAAACATGGTTTTAGGGATGTGAAGCGTGGGTTTGTCAAGAAAGACTCAATAGCAAGGTGAATGCGGTTGGAATGAGATATCTTAGAACTATATGTTGGAAAACTCGTTTGTACAGTCAGTAATGAATGGGTACCGAAAGAGTGCGGTTCGAAAGGGAATACAATATAGAAATGTGAAAAAAGTCTAACGTTGATATGATAAGTGTGGATCAAGTGACGAAGCGAATATATGTAGGTAGAGTGTGTTGATCAAAAGTAAGTGGTAAAAGTGGCTAAATATTGTAGACGAATGTGTGAAAAAGAGAAACATTTAAGATTTTTTAAGAATAAAAGAACATGTATGACTCGGTTTATTGATGTTGAAGCGAAGGGATTATGCAAGGATAGGGAAGTGTGGAGAAAGTTGGTGAGGATGGATTAAGTACATGTTTTTTGAGCTACGTGCAGTTTCTTGCCTAGCCCGCAAGAAAACGGTGTTATTATTTTAAATGCTTTTCAGACGGACCTTTTTTTTTTCAAGGTTCATCTCGTAGATATGTTATGATAAGAAGTTAGTATTGGTGATGTTGGCAAACCTCAAATATTTTATGCGCTTTTAGATGTGTGTACCTGAAATTGGATTTAAAAATCAATAAACGCAAGAATGATAATAGCTTCAGTAATATTTAATCAGTAAAATAGTGTTATTAATTGATAAATCAAGAGGTTTGTCTTTCATATCGATTTTAGTTTTTTTTATCGACTTAACATGTGTAATATCATTGGATATATTATCTCTGGTAGGAATTTAAAGTGGTCCTACTATTTGATAAGGTCTTTTGAGATTTTCCATTTTGGAAAAACAATCCAGGCCTAGTGTTTGGTCTTATAGTCAAATTATTAAAAATGATATTGACGTCTCAATGAGAAATATAAAGAGTATTATATTCCAATATTATTATTTAATCTTTTTTTTCTACTTTTTTAAAAAACTATTGTTTAGTGAACATTTTCCACTTGATACTGACAAAATGGACGAAAGCAAATTGGACATGTCCCCTCCACAGGATTAAGGATAGTTTTAATATTTTGAAGCCAATAAAATAAGACAAACACTTAGAGCACTGATAATATGTTTAATGAATAGGATTAGTAAGACGCGGTGCTAATAATAATAATAATAATAGGATACATTTTAAGGCCAGCCTTATTAACTTAATATTCAGAATTTGGAATAAAGTAACTTAGGTCTACACTCACATCGGTGGCAGCGTGGTCTAATGCGCTACTCGTGTGTTGGATTAGACTCTTGAAGACAGGAAGATTGGGGTTCGATCCCGGTTGAATGTACCGAGAGGGTTTTTCCCTAAATGGTTTTCCACTCTCCCTCCACGCAAATGCTGGTGCGCTTCCTCTAAATGACCTTCCTAACCCCTAACACATTGGAGTAATTAGTAGGTGTATATAACCTGAACGGGCGGTAAGACGCGGTGTTGAAAAAACTTAGGCCTACAGTAATAATAGCCTCACTGCATTTACGCTCTCTTATGATCCCCATATTAAATTTGTAGGTACGCCACTGCAAAAAACAAAACACTGGAAAAAATAGAATAGAATTCATTTGTTAACCACAATGGAGAGAAATAAGATAAAGATTTTCAACTTTTCATATTAAAAAAAAATTCTACGTGTATCAACTTAGAGTTAAAAATTTTTTTTTAGCTAATATATCAATATAAATGCTAGTACATTTTTACCAAGCTATAGCCTACTCCTCATCCCTATACTTAAAATTATCCATCACCTGAGCTCAATAGGGCTGGTCTTCTGACCTAAAGGTCCACAGCCAAATAAAACTAATTCCCCTTTCAAAGTATCAAATAACAGCATGTGGGGATAGAGGACATTGTTGCTGTGTGGTTTCTAGAGTTAATTCAGTTTGTAAGTAGTGGTCTGGTAGTCTGATATAACTCGTTGATTTATGACAGGTCTTGTGTTTTTCTAAGAGTTATTAAATAGGCTAGTTGGCCGGACTGGGACTACTAAATTTAGGATTCCCTCCAGATAAACCACTCTTGACAATCAAAACTTTATTTCCAGGAACTCTTGAAAAAAATGAGCGTGTCGAGCTCTTTTCCTTGGCGCTCGGGAAGTTTCCTCTTGCTATTGGCTATCGCTGGAGTCCTTGCTTTTGACATCAAGAAGAATGGCTCTTTCAAAGGTGATGATTAGATATTATTATTAGGTGTTCTGTCTTACGACAGGTCCATTCCTTTTTGTCAATGAAACTTATACAGTCATTGTGCCCTGTTCTCTTCCACCTCCAACTCCCAGAATTTCCCTCTTCCTTTTGAGTCGTCCAATATTTGAATCCTACTCCTTCCTAAGCTCCTCTTTCCCTCAACCTTTCCTTCTATGGCGTCATGTAAAAGTGGCCCCACTTTACGGTACTGTACACCACAGTGTACTTACGATTCTCCATTCTTCTTGTTGTGACGGTCACTGATGATGGTGACGGTGATATGATAGCACTGTGCCCACGATGAGGAGATGAAGGGGGAGGAGGTGTAGGCAAAGTGACAAATACACTATTTTTACTTGAATTAAAAGTAAATAAAATTGGGCAGCGGTTGACCGCGAATACGGGGGCCCCTGCTGTAGTTAGATTTTACATTTATTAATTTGCATATAAAATACTGGTAATACCTTTTTTTATTTTTTGTCTATGTCACTTGGAAAAGTCGGGTAATTTCAAAACTTACATAGCATATCAACCCTGAAAAATGTATTATTATTAGCACCGCGTCTTACCACCCGTCCGGGTTATACGCACTCACGCTCATGTGTAATGGTAGGGTGATTGTGAGATGAAATGGAGGACCTACAGTTTAACGTGGGATCCGAACCACGGTGGAGGCCCGGCATTCCTCACATTCACAAGATGTCTTGTCAGAGGTGAAGGAAGGGGTTTGGTAATCAGATAAATCTGTGCCGGGACCGAGGATTGAACCCCGGACCCCCAGCACAGAAGTCCGACACCTTACCCCGAGACCGCCAGGTCACCCTGAAAAACCTATGATCAACAAAAACAATAAATCATTGACCACTTAATAACAATCCTGTTGATACATAGTGTAGTTTCTTGGTCATTATCTGTGATTTGATTTGTTCCGCAGCGTGTAACACTGGCCGGTTCCTCAACGACATCGGGGCCCTCCAGTACGGGGAACACGCCTGGAGTCGGACCAAACACTATTCCAGCAAGTCATACCAGTGAGCGGGATAATACAGTATTTGTTTGGAAGTGTTTTAAATAAGCTTACTTAGGGATAACCCTAACAGAATGTCCATCTTATGAAATCTAGACGTAGAAACAATTTCAAAAGGGGTGAAAATGTTGTAGAAAATAAAGTTATTTTCCAAAGAAGTGTTATGGAAAGAGTGTTAGATGCATGTGTGTCCATAGAGAAGAATGAGCAATATTTAAACTGCCTCTTGCTGCCAGGGAGTATTTCGGCCATTAAAATAACAATAGTGACAGATCTACTTTGTGCTCTTAGTCATTGTTGTCGGTTATGTGTCACTCAGGACTGCTCCGACGAGTATTCATGTTTCACATTGTAAATATATATATATATATATATAATTCTTCGTGCCATATTTATTTATCCAAGCATATTTTTGTTTGTTTACAACATGATGCTTAAATAAAAATTTTGTTATTCTTTAAATTGAAAAATAACAGCTGTACACGGGAATCAAACTTAGGACCTTTGGCTTACTACGCTCATTCTCTAACCCTTGTGCTATCCAGGATTCGTCCCGTACCCAGGGTCATTCTTCACTCATGTTTTTAAGGCAGAGTCTGTGATGGACTTGCGGAAATCGTCGGCTACATATTGGTGATCGTTTAGATCATGAGCTATCGGATAACACTCGGTAGGGTTTTTATGTTGCCAAGTTATGTGGGAAAACTGCCCCGATTTAAAATTTGGATATTGGGCCTGTAAACACATAAAAAATCATTACTAAAAATTGTTATATTAAAAAAACTCATGGATATGTTGTGTACCCCTTGAGACACTTGCCCCGCCAAGGGTACATGTAGCAGAGTTTAGGACGTTGATGGGCGTCTGTAAGTATTGCCGTGTTTTGTCAGGTGGGCCGAGGTGAATGTACCCCACTATTACAAGATTGTGGAGGTGCAGGCCAAGCCATACGTGCAGCAAGCGGTGGACCTGAGTCTGGTATTGGCCAACCAGCTGCAACTCTGGTACGGGAACATCCGGCAGTTGGTCGAGGAAAAGACGCCGGTGGTTGTCACCTGGGTAAGTGATCCATACCGGGAGGAAGGCACACGGGAAGTGGGCGGAATAAGGAACAGACACAATATGGCTTTTACAATTAAATAGAACAACACAGTTCACACTTTACACTGCTGACACTGGACACACATCTACTTGTCATTTTTTTTTTTTTAAGAAGTTGCTTTTTTCATTTTCACTTCTGGTGAGTTCCGATAGAATGAAAATTAGATCGGGGATTGGGCAGGAATGATTGGATTTCTCAAGTAAAGTGTGAACTGTGTTCCTCTTTGTCCAGTGGCACCAGTGTAAAGCGTGAACTGTGTCCCTCTGTCCAGTGGCACCAGTGTAAAGTGTGAATTTTTTCATTGTAAAATCCATATTGTTTTGTATCTTTTTTCTATTTTTATAGCCATCTACTTTTAACTACCTCCAAATATAACAAAATGTATCTTAGAAAGACCAGAAGGGGCTTTCATTAAATATATATTTATATTCATCCCTTATCGTCTCAATACTACGGATCTTTTGTTACATTCAAAGATCATAAAACCTCGTGATTGTGTTCATCAAACACGTAATGGTATCTCACTCTCTTATTTCTGTTTCAGGTCGAGCACTACGCCCCCGGTTTGTTGGGGGAGGTGAAAACTCGTTCCCTGGCGACCTGGGACCTCACCAAGAGTTACGCCGTCTTGTCGTGGCAGTACGCTCGCGAGTACTCCCTCGTAGGGTTCGGTTGGGTGCAGAACAACGTGTTGGTGTAAGTCGGGGGCAGTTGTTTGTAGAGAGCGAGGGGGGAGGGTTTGTTGGTGTACAAATTGCTCTAACAAGGGCTACTATATTTAGGAACCAATAGGACATGCCAATTCATCGGTCATTTCTTACACAAACCACCTCGGTGGTGTAGTTAGCTAACATGCTAATTTAGTGTCGAGCTAGACTGCCGAGGATGGGGTGATCAAGGTTTGAATCTTGGTCGGGTGAACTGGGGGTGGTTTTCCTTAAATGATTTTCCACTCTCCCTCCACACAAATGTGGGTTCACTTCCTGTATATTCAACCTTACCAAACCATAACCCATTAGCGTAATAAGTACTTACGCATATAACCCAAATGGGTAGAAAGACGCGGTGTTAAAAGAAAGGAGACAAAAATTAAACTTTACTCTACTCTATTCCGTCTTCTTCACTACTTGACTCCTTATATGTGACACTGTCCACAACACAACCCATAAATTCTAATAACTCTTCATTTTATTTTGACAGCAAAACACTTTTCCCACGATTATGGTCTACGTTTGCTTAGATTGAATCCAAAGTAACTAAACTATAAACAAACCAATTAATAAACAAGTTCACTATAAACAAATCAATTAATAAACAAGTTCACTATAAACATGACACTTTCAAAGCTTCTGGATGTCAGATTATGGTATAAAATAAACTGGTATGAATTAATACATTTTAGAGCTAGCGGAAAAAAAGAAACTCGCAGTCTTTGAAGTGAACGGAAGAGTTCCATAAGTTGGCCGTTGGACCGTTTTCTTATCATACGAAACAGTTCTTTATGTCTCCTCCAGAGATAATTAAAATTTAAGACTCTGATTTGAGCAAAATAGGAATCGGGAGTTGTTTTAAGCTTCTGTCTTGTCCGTATCTGTTACAAGTATGTTGCTGATGTGGTTTCAGCGGCAACCTGTCCCCCGAGAACCTCCAGAAATACTCCCTGGAGGCGGTGAACACGACACAGGTGTACGTCACCTGGACATACGACTGGGTACTTCAGAAGGTTCAGACCTTGTCTAAAATCAAGTGAATTTTAAAATTAAACTTATCAAGTCAGGTCACAGGTTAGGGTCATCATTTGTTTTAAGACTGGTTATTGTTAATCTAACCCGACTGGTTGAGGAACTGGCGGCGTACTAGTTTTATATTTTTCGGCCATGAATAATGCTAAGCATTTATAATTACGTTCCATTTGTAGCATTTTTTTGAAAGTAATGAAATCACTGGTCTAGTATAATTATAGTTATTACTACAGCGTTATATTGTAGTGTTGTAAATACCTTGTATTTGTACAGAGCTGTGGATTCAGAGTCTGTAAAAATATATCAACTTTGGCTCCAAAATAAAAACTTTTAATATCATAACAATTCCTAGTAATTATATCTTTTTAACTTTATACTTTTATTTTTTAGGAGCAATATTTGTAATTTTGATTGACAAATTTATTTAAATATACATTCACAATGCCAAAGAAGCTTCCCATGAGGCCGTCTATACTGGTGCATTTTACCTCAGTAAATTTGTTAGTACTAATTAATATAAATTAACCGTTTATGTCCGAGTCGGACGGCAGTAAACTAGAGGAGTTGGAGTTGAGGGCTTGACGTACAGACTCCACAGCCCTGATCTGTACAGTACTAACTGTTATCTTATAAACATCATGTTAGTGCAACTTACCTAGAACGTGAGTTTAACCTATAGCGCTCGATCATTGTTGTAACTTTCCGATAATATTTGTCGTTCTGATAAGAAAAAGGATGAAGGTACAAGCAAACTTTTTTTTATATATATATATATAGAAAAAAAAGTAGTTTTATTTTCTTGCTTGTGTGTGTGGATTTGATCGAATTAATGAACTTTATAATATTTAATGAGGTTCAATGGTTAAAATTATATTTGGAAATATAGTAAGAAATGTAATGAATCAATAAAAGAAAGGAAAAATAGAAATTTGGGAGTCTAATGAACAGTACTGACCTTTCCACCCTTCCCCTAACTTCTATATTAGACTTTTACTTATCAAATCATGCTTACAGATTATAATGACATTTTAATTACATATTACATACTCGAAGTAAAACAAATTAACTATTTTTAGAAATTGACTACATTGACTTAAATGATGATAATGGTATGTTTTGTTGATTTGACTGCAAGCTAGCATTATTAAAATTGTGTGTATATTTCTTGGGGAAAAAAACCCCTCTTTTCACTATTTTTAGTTAATTTTATATTTAGAAGAAGGTAGAATGAACACTTTGTATGTTTCTATCCACCTTGTACCTTACCCTCCAATATAACAAAATGGCTTGAAAAGCAGGAGAGGTTTTGCTTGAAGAGAGAAAGTATTTGTTCGCAACTAATGGTCCATTTCGTCTGTCTGTCCTTTCCATTACTACTTTTACATGTTGTTATCCAAGTGTCCTATAATTCTCCAGTTTTTGTTTTATGGTCTCTTTTGTTAGTAAGTTGTGTTGCGCGTTTCACACTCCCTTTTGACGAGTTCAGATAGAATGAAACCTAGGTCGGGGGATTGTGGGGTAACGATTGATTTTCTTCAAGAGGCAGCCATTACCTATTTGTCCAATGGCAGGGGTGTTAAGTGTAAATTTTTTACTTTTTTTGTTAGATTTTTGTTTATGTGCATCTTTCTTATAGCTGATTTCATGTATAACACAATTATACATTTTAATAACCATTAGCCGAGATTCATTGTTGGTTTTTACCAATATTATTACTTTGATTATATTCTACAATTCTATCAAATTTATTTAAGGACATATTGCATCATACTAATAATACTCTTATTTTCTAAATATTCTAATCAACATCATGAACTGTTCTCGACTCGTGACTTGATCAGCCTCCATCTTCTTCTGACCTTCCACCATTCTTCTTCTATCACTTGCACACTTGCTATTACTATTATGATATTAAGCCATTGGCGTTGTAAATAAATTTTTTCCACATAGTAACTGTAAATAGTGGCAGGAATTAAATGCGTTTAAAAATAGACTATTTTTGCCAGGTTTCAAAATAATTTTGGTTTTCTGGTTTTTACTTTTATTTGAAACTATTATTTAGTTTTAAATGTAATTAAATACTTTTTTTCAATGTCACATATTGACTCAAAACCACTTTAATTCAAGGATGTGCGTGAACAATCTTTTCAATTTGAGACAAGAATATAAAAAAGTTTCATGAACAAGATGAGAAATGGTCCTTTGAAAGTACAAAAATCTAAACTATATTTATTAAATTAAATATATAGTTTATGGAGTTCCTTTTTGACATTTGAGATGGTGCTTGATTTAGATTGTTTTGTATATAGTTCATTCAAACAGTCGAGACATAACTTATATACATTTTAAATGATATTTGTGATATAGTGACAGGTAGTTACAATGGACACCATTTATAATTCAATTCTGTAGTGTAACAGCTTAAATTCTCAAAGTTTGATATTGAGAAACCATATTTATAACAAAAAACATTTCTTAATAAAGGCTGTTAGGAGGCGGGACCTATTTTTGGACTATTACGTTATTATTGGAAATAATAAAATCCTGGTTTGGTTTTATAATTTATTAGGGCCATTATTTGTTGTTTTTTTTTCTTCTCGAATTTTCAAGATATCTTTGAGTCTTTACGGGTAGTGTATCAAACCGAAACCTTATTGGTGGAAAAGTTTCATTTGATCTTTATATTATAAGTCAAGTTACATTTTTTTGACATATAATATTTTTCCCTGGCACCAAAAAAATATATTAATAGGCTTTAAAATATATCACACGTTTTTCTTCATGAAAAAAAAAATTTTTTTGAAAAGAAAGCCACTATAAAAGTTAAGTAATTTTATATTTAGGAATATAAAAACATCACGTTTCAATTTATTAAATTGTATATCATGAAACAATTCCTATATCTGTTCACTCATTTATTTTTTCATAGTGATTGTTATTATATCCTGTGTACATTTGCTTTAAGTGTATTTGTTTATATTCAGAAGAAGTAACAGGAAAGTTGGATAGAAAACATAAAGGGAACGAACACAATATGGCTTTTACAGTGGGAAGGTGTCCCTTTGAATCCATTGCCCAAGAGAGGGGACAACTGTCCAGTGGCAGCAGTGTAAAGTGTTAACCATGTTCTTTTCATTGTAAAAACCATATTGTGTTTGTTTCTATCTTCTTCCAAATATAATAAAATGCTTCAAAAAGTGAAGAGAGATTATTTATTGTATTTTGTTATTTGTGAATTGTTTTACTTTTATCCTCAATTGGGTATTTAGTCGAATGGGGTAGGCTCACTCACTATAAGAGAACCAATCGTGTAGAAACTTTGTGTAAAGGATGAGATGTTTCGCAATAAATATGTTGATTTTGTTTAATTTCCAGTTTATTGGGTGTTGGATTTATTTCGGGAGAGTGACCAACAATCCCAAAATAAACACGGGCAGAATCAGGCTCTATTTTGTGAAATCAAAATTTTTAATTTCAGATTCTTGAAAGGTATCAAATTTTGAGTTGTGTGAAACTTAGAACATTTGTTCGCTTCAACTTCGATTCGAGAATAAAATTCTGGATTCCATAATTGTGAAAGTTTGCAAAAGAAATAAAACAAACACATATGTTTATTTTTAGAAAGTTTCTTCTGTTTTTTCCATTAAATTAATGTTAGTGTAAAAAAAAACTGAAAGGATTTGATTACTTTTTGTGATATCATTTTATTACAAAATAAATATAACATTTTGTAAATTATATTTAATACCTAAATTTATTTATTCATGCCAAGCATTATATTTTTATCTAGCATTAAACATTTTTTCAATCATACTAACTTCAATTCGGCTACATTTCACATCATTCGATTCAACTTTGCTTCAAATCGAGAAGAGGAAAGTATGCTTTAACCAGCTCGATTGAGTTCATCTCTTGGAAGTGCATCCTCTAGGTATGAATATTAAAGTCTGTGACGTTGGCTGATAAATTTTCGCCATATGTATAAGCTTAGTGGTGTTATTATATCCTTATAAATAAAGTTAGTGTCAGTGCTCTATATGTGGTAATCGCATCAGTCTGACAATCTCGTAAAGCGTGTTGTTTGTTTCCTGCTGAACCAAAGACTGGTTACAATAAAATGTTTGTAGACATAATTTAAACCAAAATTACGCCCATCATCAAAGTCCTATTAAAGTTTACAAACATGATTTAAATGGCAGTAAATCAATATAAAATGAAAATATTAAATTACTTAATTATTAAATAATGTATAATGCTGTGCCTTTTACAATATATTAGCACCAACTTTGATATTTTACCAAATAACTGATTGCCTTAGTCGAAAACAGTAATGGATATATATCTGTTTCTGATTGGCTGAACATAACTACGCAAAAACAAGAGATGGACATTGTTCAAGGAATTCTGAAAATTTCAACATACAACTTCTCTTTCCTGGGTTATTATAGATCATTTATTATGAGTGCGACTGTTTGTATATTGGGCCTAACAGGAATCCAAAATATTTCACAGCGGTGCGTGAGTAATTGAAAATTTGAGTCGAATTTTAGTAGTTATTTAGACTTTAATTAAAAAATCCACAATTCGAGAATTTTTTGTTTTATCTTGAAAATGTTGAGTTTAATTAACTTGATTCAATTTTAAGGTTTCGTCCAATAGTAAACTCGTATCCTTCAATACTTTCTTTCGCCTCATATAAGTTCAATGCCCACACACTTAACAGATAACTGTAGGCCTCATGGTGAGAACACGATAAACTAAAACTTCTCTTAATGTTCGCATAACATAATGTAAAGGTTCCACTTGTGTTTTGTAAATGGAAGCCATCATAGAGCATTCAACTTAACGTACACTTAATTAAGTTATTCAGGGTAGAACATTCACATTACGTGAATCTAACATGGAAGGTTCGATGTGCTCTATCCAACCATTCTTTTGCGAGTCATGTCAGATATTTAATCTTTTGTTTGTAGAAGACATTTTTTGGGGGGTATGTTTTGGAGCGTGCATTACATTCCCATCAATTCTGTGCTACAGTCGAATAGAAATAGTAAATTTATGCCAACACTATTGCACGTGGATCATTTCTGATTAAACATTAATGGAGATAAAGAGTTAATAGAAGTTCCTAATACTGAACATTGTTGGAATATTAAACTATATTTGGATAAAAACTGCGTTGAAAAAGCCGTTTTTTGACCATTTTAGAATGTCTTCACAGATAAGCACTGTGCACAGATCTTCATTCTGTTCATAACAGGGACATACTGTAGTTATTAACAAGAAACTTTGTCGCTTTGTCCCCCATCGTCACCGCGGGAAATGTCGAGTAATCATCCAAATACGAATGTACTGCACACATTTCTTGTCTTTTCCTTTCCCTTCAAACCTCGCACGAACCAGGAGATGGGTTGAGCCTGCTATGATTAACGCTCTAAATGCTTTGGTTTATTATTATATAATTTTAAGTTCAAATCCACTGTCTGTTTTGTTTGAGCTGTGAATTCTGATCAAACACTAGTTTCTTTACATTACATGAAGTTGACCATGATCCCAGCATTTAGGTTCAGAATTAAAACATGACAATTTTGGGGGCTCTTCAGGCCCTTTCTATAGTAAAATAGAGTAACAAACCGATTGTAACTACGGCAAGAGGTTGGGCATTGAGATATATAGCATGAGCTGATGAGTGATTTCCAGCCAAAATGCAAGCGAGTAGGTCACGATGTACACCCGATATCATCGCTTAGGGAACTGCGGTTCTTGAGGAGATTATCTGCACTCTCTTGGTTAAGTGTCGCCAACTCTCGTCGCTCTCAGTTCTGGGGCAAAAAGGAGCTACCGACATCATCGACGAACCAGTGTTGTGTAATTTATCTTATATGTAAGATAA
The DNA here is from genome assembly GCA_901482245.1 of Timema douglasi. Taxonomy (NCBI): domain Eukaryota; kingdom Metazoa; phylum Arthropoda; class Insecta; order Phasmatodea; family Timematidae; genus Timema; species Timema douglasi. The sequence goes on along the minus strand of CABEEJ010001082.1, from coordinate 110,414 downwards.
TACTGACCAAACGACAACACAAATGGTCAAATACTGTAAAAGATTGGAAACCACGGGACTAACTTTTCTCTCTGGGTTATTCACATTTAATTATACCAGTGGGGTAGGTATAATTTAGAGGAAATACACTCTAATTTGCACAAAAAGAGAAACATCTAGGGAAAGTCACCCTCAGTACAAGTGATTTGTATTCAAATTAAGAAAGGGTATTTTATGGAGTATACCCACATTTTCGTGGAGGGAGAGTGGAAAACACTTTTTTGGAAAAAATCAACCTCTGTGCACTCAACGAATCTTATGACCTCGATTTCCCTGTAATTGGCAGTCTATTCTACTGTGGGAGTAACGCCTTAGACCATGCGGCCATAAAAATGGATTTTTACCTGTTAAAAATTGCTTACATAATGTATTTACATGTCTTGAAAGTGAATAGTTTTTGGATAGCCGTAAGAACCTAAGTAGTACCTTCCTTATTGCCTTTGTTTTGGTTAAATTTCCATTTGAATTTTGTCCTTCCCTAATTATAAAGCCCTAACTTCAACAAGCATTGCGACCCCTAGGTTGTAAACCACTAGGCTATTCTTGCTAATAATTGAAATTTGTACATTAATTGACATTGTTATAATTATTATAACAGCAAATTTGAAATATATTTTATTTTAATATTTGAAATATTATGTATGTGTCAATAACTAAAGTTCGTGAAAGTGATTGGAAATATGGGGAAATTATGAAAACAATTACTCTGCTTAAAATAAATCAAAAGTCAAGCATTATAAATAGTGGGTTAGTTTGATGTTTGAAAAAATATAATTTGATGGGGTATTGTTTTTAAACGAAGGAACTAGCGGAAGATGTTGATGTGCGATTTTACATTATAAGCCAGGCTGTGACGTCACATTTCATACTTCGGAATGAAACTCTGTTCTTGGCATTTATCAGCGGTTCGCGAACAGTCTGTTCCCACTAGTGACGATTGTTTGAACTGAATTCCTAATCAAACCTACCCATTTCTTCCCCTATTTTCAAATAGTTCGGCTGTGTGCGGAGATGGTGGACATAACTTATACAGACGATGTGATTTGGGAAGCGGAAGAATGGGGCAGTAGGTGAGTTTAAAAGAGTTAAATTATCAAATATTGTTGTTACTCTTAACATTAATACTTGTAGCTTGAAACTAAGGAGATTTCAATCTGTTATAAAGTGTATATTCGTCTGAGTAACAAATAAAAAAACCACACAACAATTTAGTTTAAAATCAACTTATTAAAATAATTAACCTGTGATAGAAATAATTTACTCATAATCAGCATTAATATTAATAGTACCAGCACACAAAATTATTATTCCTTTTCAACCACAATATGACTTTATCTGAAACAAAAATTAGGTAGCATTATGATGAAATGTCTAAATTATATTAAAAGTTTATCACTAGGTTATTTGTGGAAATGTTAAATAAAGAGTTTGAACGAGTATAAAAGGGTTGATAAAATAATTTGATTAAACGTCAATCTGTTTATTTATATCAAGATACGTATATATATTAAAACTTGCCTTTCAGATTTTTTAGTGACGTTTAGGATGTGGGATATTTTTGTTTAAGCGAATGACTAAACGTATAAATGCGCATCTCGTTTGATTCTAATATTGCGTGAAAATAGTGCGTATATTTGGCAAAGCCTGATTTTAGAAACGGGAAATACAAATTGGAAATAAAACTTTTTTCACATTTAAAGTTTAATATTCAATATATTATAATTAATTAGTTTTTGAATTCGTGTTGACTGTTTACTTTATTTTTAAAAGCGGATGGGTACGAGGCTCTCATTCCATAATCTACCTAACGCTCTGACGCCGCCATTATCTCTTCTTATAATATTATACACGTTTCATGATCGGTTTGTCGAGAGATAATAAGGAAAGAATTTCAGTTAAGATTCGCAACATGAAAAGAAGTTCAGACCGTGACACTCCTCCTCGAAGTAAGAGGTCTCGTTCCAGCCTGGGAAGGTATGACGACAGTTCTGATGAGAGAATCACGCCAGAAAGGATCCGGCGTCGCAGCAGCAGAGGAAGATCGCCAAGCCCAAGGGGTCGATACCCTTCCGAAAGCTCTCACAGGGATGATTATGGACGTTCCAGAGAGGTCCCCGATAGAGCCTATCCTACCTATAAGGTTTTATGTGTAAGTGCTTTGCATCCCAAAGCTAGCGATGATGTAATTAAGGATACTTTGTATAGAGAGTATAAGAAGTTTGGAGATCTTAGTATTAGGATTTCTCATGATCTTGATGAAAGAGTTGCATATGTTTGTTTCCGTAGTTCGGAAGATGCACGTGATGCTAAGCACAGTAAGCCCAGGGTAATTATTTATGATAAGGTTGCATTGGTAGAAGCAGTTTATGAGACTAATAGGAGCTCTAGTGAGTTGTATCGTAGGGGCCCAAGTAGGCCTAGGAGTATAAGCCCGGAGTATGATAGGTATTATCACCAGAGGTCTAGGTCCCCACCACCAGAGAGGCACAGGCCCACCGAGAGAAGCTACGAACGTTCTTACGGCCCCCCTCCCGGTCTCCCTCATAGAGAGTTTCGCAGAGAAGGCCCGCCACCGCCGCACCACGAATTTATGAGAGCGCCCCCTGTTCATCATGGTCCCCCTCACATGCCACCTGGACCACCGCATCATTACGGTCCTCCCCGACACATGATCCCCGGCGGTTTCAAACCTCACCCCCTTTTCGATAAGTTTGACATTAAGAAGGATAAGTTCCCCAATTACTTGCACCATGTCTCGCCAGAAGACGATCCGTTGGCGACGAGGACTTTATTTGCCGGCAACTTGGAAATCAATATTTCTGAGGAGGAGCTACGTAGAATATTTGGCCGCTATGGGATTGTTGAAGATATCGATATCAAACGCCCCCCTCCAGGAACAGGTAATGCTTACGCATTTGTACGATTTCAAAATCTTGATATGGCTCATAGGTCTAAAGTTGAACTCTCCGGGCAATATATTGGGAAATTTCAGTGCAAAATTGGTTTTGGCAAGGCGACGCCCACCACCAGAATTTGGATAGGAGGTCTCGGTCCGTGGACTTCGATCTCCCAACTGGAGAGAGAGTTTGATAGGTTTGGGGCCATCAAGAAGATTGATTATGTTAAAGGTGACACCTGTGCTTACATTTTATATGATTCCATAGATGCGGCCCAAGCAGCCGTGAAAGAAATGCGCGGTTTCCCTCTAGGGGGGCCTGAACATAGACTTAGGGCTGACTTTGCTGACGTCACCCCATTCGCTTACAAGCCCAGGCCCTTCCCCGATGAGATGGGGGCCGGCGGAGACTTCCGCGTCAGAGTGCCCGGCCGTGATGACTTCGGTTATGAGCCTGGCTATGAACCCTGGGGGGAGGGCGAGTTCGCATACGGCCCTCCGCGAGGAGGTTTCCGGGGTCGCGGGATGCCCTGGCATGACCGCAGAGGCGGCGGCCGCGGGGCCTACAGAGGGGGTGGGTATCCAGGAGACGTGTATATGAAGGAGGACCCTGATGTTGCCAGGAGACCCCCTCCAGACATGGAGTACGATATGTCACGGCCACCGAGACGTCCAGGTTCCGCCGAGCCCGGAGTGGACCGGTCTAGATCGAGATCTCCGCACAGACGCTCGGTGGAGAGCGACTCGGGGTCAGAAGGCCATCGCAACGGTGTGTTGGGTGCCGCGCGCACTCTACCGGAGCTGGCGCGCAAGTGTGTCGCTGTTTGGCAAGGTGCACTTATCCTCAAGAATTCCTTGTTCCCAGCCAAGTTCCATTTGACGGACGGCGACACGGAGATTGTCGAGAGTCTGATGAAAGATGAGGAAGGCAAGCATCACCTCCGGATAACACAGAGACTGAGACTCGACCAGCCCAAACTAGAGGACGTTTCCAAGCGGATATCCTCGTCGAGCTCGCATGCCATCTTCCTCGGGCTGTCGGGCTCGTCCGCGTCAGTCTCCAACGATGACGCCTCTGTCCAGACTCGGCCGTTGAGGAACCTCGTCTCGTATTTGAAACAAAAAGAAGCGGCCGGAGTGATATCTTTGCTGAACAAAGAGACGGAAGGGACTGGCGTGCTTTATGCGTTCCCGCCTTGCGCTTTCTCTACCGAGCTTCTCAAAAGAACTGCCCCAAATCTCTCTGAGGAAGGCTTGAAGGAAGACCACCTGGTTATTGTCGTTGTCAGAGGGGGCAGTGCCTAGGGCAGGGTTGACCCTCCTCCTGGGGAACTTGACGTTTTTATTTTAGACGATAAGTGCTAGATTTTAATATCATGATGACATCCTTATATTTAAATGTCGCATACCTATATTGTGACTCATTGGTAGACAATGAATGTGTAGTTGAGTGTAAGCGTCTTTAAACTTTGTAGCAATAAGTTTATCCTTACGAATCAGGGCTTTTTTTACCACATTAATCACTACAAATATAATTTTTTTCATTTAAAGTGTGTGTTTGTATACAAACTTAACGGTTTGAATGACACACTATAATACTGTATTGATTTAGTTTGTCTTAACCAGTGGTTTTTTTTAATTGTAATTTAAGGTGGAAGTTAATTAAAACATGAATCAAAAGTGTGTTTGCAAATATCTCAAGTTTTGAAATCTTGGACGAAACATTATAAATGTCAGCTCCTTGAATATTAATTTATGTGTCATTATGTGTTAGCAATTGTCATGACTCGATTTAATTCCCTTTTGGACTCTTCTAGTTTGATTGTGACATTTTTTGTGTACACTTTAAAAACATATATTTGTCCTGATAACTATTGATCGAAAAAGGAAAAGTGACTTGACTTATATTTGTTATCTAACAAAAAAAAATGTGTTTAGTGAAACTAACTGAAGAAAGATTTTGGTTCATGAATGTATATTTGAGACTGATTTTTTTTTCACACATTAGAATAAATGTTTCTAAATCAAGCATATATAGGTATATAAAAATATATCTTTGTGTAGTACGCTAAAACAATTTTTTTGAAAGTTTAGAAAATGTGCAATTGAAATTTAGTGATGTTTATACAAATACTAAGCTGCAAAGGTTATGACACAATTTAGTCTGTTGTGTGTGAAATCTTGTGTATCAATTAGTTTGAAGAACATGCACAGCGGCTGATATATTTGCGAGTGAAATCACTTCCGACTATTTGCGTTCCAGGCTAGGCCGATCATAAACCAGTGAGTGACAGATTGGAAATAAAAATAAATGTTATCCATTAAATGTTTAGGCCTCAATGCATAAGAAAGTTTTAAAATGATTTATTTCAACTTAATATTTGGAAATCGGATTTCGGGGCTTATTAAACAAGGCTAAATAAAATAATAGATTACTTTCTTTGTTAAATTAGGCTAAATAGGTTGTTTTTGAGCTATCTGCAAACTTTTGTGGTGGTTATTGTAATATCACTGTATTTCGTCACGATTTCGCTGGTTTGAAGGTTATTGTTCAAATTGAAACATTCATTTGTTGACGAGTCAGCATAAATCATGATGATCATTAAAGTAAACATAAAAACATATGTTTCTTGATTAAATTTTAAAATATGCAGGTTCGCAGTTAAAAAAAAAGCTTCTTGTTAATTATAGTTAGTATCTTAAAATTCATTTGAATATAGACACATTAATTGTGAAGTCATCCTGAGACAGCCAAACTCTTTATCTGAGAGGGGTTATGTTTAAAATCCAAACACATTATTAGTTTTAAGGATATCAATCTAAATTTCTTGATATCTCTGTACTCTTGATTCTTACTGGTAGCGAAAAGATCTAGAATAGATCTTAAAATCACGACTTTCGATATCTACCTCGATAAAAAGCACTAGAATCCTGATGAATAAAACCGCAGAATTTAGGATTAGGTAAGTCTCATTGTGACGGCTATTAGATTTTGCTGCTTCACATTAATACTGGTAAATTGTAAATTTATTCGACATTCTTCTGTGTTCTAATCATCAAATCAAATCAAACATGTCCAGTTTTTTTTTTAGATTTTTCTTTTATAAGTCATTCTTATTTTTAGTTCTTGTTCAAATATTTTATATATGGTACATCAATTTGTAATGCGAGTTTGGATATGTGGGAAAGGACGAAAGTTAGAAAAACAATATTTAGAAGTTGGTATCGAGAATTAAAGTAATGAAAAATATGCGTTCGTGTCAGTTGGTCGTTTCGGGAAGTCCCATGTGCGATTAATTGTATCTTTACATATTAAGATAGTCATGATGAGTCTTGTAATTTTCGTTGAAAGCTTCTCACTTATTTGATCATCGGGTTGAAATGGTTTTTGATCGCCCGCTGTGCACGTTCTCCGCGGTATTGTCCCTCCGCCACCATCGTGGCGGTTGGGACCTGTGAGTTTGTGACGCGAGTTATAAGTGCTGCCGCTACACTTGGGACGAACAGTGTCGTGCGCTCTCTTAAGTGCGGTTGGTCGTACGTAACATTGGTTCTGTCGTGGTAAGTGTAGTGTTGGCAACTTTTGGCGAGTTCTTTAAAACAACAAACAAAACAAGTGTCAAGTGTCTTTACAAGTGATGTTTAAGCTAAAACTAGCTCCTGTCACTTAAAATTGTGAATCAGCATGTTTATTTTTTCTTTTGTTTGTTTAAGTGATCATTGTCTTTGAGATGGAAACTAAATGGCTTCTTTGGCCCTTTCTGGAAATGTGTGCAGTGTAGTGCCAGTTGTGACAAATAGAGTTTCTTGCAAAGAAGTTTTACAGTTTTTTCTTATTTATTTATATCCCAGTGCCATATTGTTTTCATTTGTTAATGTTTTTATTTAAAAGAAAAAAGTTTCTTGGTGATCCCTGTTGTGTTGGTTCGAGTTTTATTTTTTATGACGAGTGCATTTAAAAGTTGAATCAAAAATATTATTTTTTGGGGTGTTGGTGAATTAACATTTTGGATCCATCGGTTTATGGTTTTATACCGTTGTAAAAAAATATTTTGTGGTAAGGGGGGAGGGGGAGTAAGGGTTCAATGTGACCTTTTGTGTTTTAATTAATGTTTTAGTTAACAATCTAGTCATTTGTATTTTTATCATATCATGTTCCGCGATAGCTTTTTTTTGGGCAACATTTCTGTGTGTGTAGTGAAGTGATTTAACAAAAAAAAAAATCCAAAATGTTATGCCATCTAAATGTTGAGTGCATGAAAAAGAGGGAGGAAAAAGTTTCTAAAATTGTTTTTTTTTGTGTTCAATTAGTGATTATTCTTTGTATTTTGTGAAAGTTTATTTTGATATTTCAATATTCATCATTTTGATAATTCAAGTGAAAAATAAATATTTTGATGACACTGGGTAAGTTGTGTTTTCAAATGGTGGTAAGTAACTTAAAATGTTTAATTAGGGGGTAGTCAATTTAATTGACAAGACCTCTGCACCCGCGTGGTCTAACTTGCTACTTTTGCAATAGACTGGACTGCCGATGACTGGAAGATCACGGTTCAAACTCGGTCGAATGCACTGAGGGTGGTTTTTTTCCTCGGTGTTTTCTCATTATCCACACAAATGTGAGTACGCCACTAAATTCAACCTTCCTCGTCTCTAACCCATTAGCAAATAAGAAGATAGCAACCAGAAAGGGTAGTAAGACACGGTACTAAAAATATATATAAAAATAGTATTTAAATGTCATAAAGCATTTATTATAACATTCCCACATTCAGTAATGTTTTTGCCAAACCCTTCCTTCACCTCTGACAAGACATCTTGTGAATGTGGGGAATGCCAGGTCTCCACCGTGGTTCGGATCCAACGTTAAACTGTAGGTCCTCCAGTTCATTTCACTATCACCCTACCATTACACATTAGTGTAAGTGTGTATAACCCGAACGGGTAGTAAGACGCAGTACTAATAATAATTCAGTAATGTTTTGAATTACTGCTTTGAAGAATGGTAGTTTTTCCTATAATCATGTTGGGAGTTGTCCACTATTTAGTTCTAAAACATATTCAAATTTTAGATTATTATTTTTAATCTCGGATATCCCGAAAGATTTGAAGTTCCCATCCACTATTTGAAATCCTTTGGTTCGATTCCCTGTGGTGCTAAACATTTAATCATACTATGAAGCACAAGGGGGATTATGTTTAAAGAGCTTCACTCTTTGCTATTAAGTTTTGTTTCGGAAGTTAAAGGCCCTTAGCTTGGTTCAGATACCTTGGTATGATTATTAATTAGCTAACTGGTTGAATGAATGTAAAATCAGGGTGTCTACCTTCCAGGACAACTGGAACTAGCCGAGAATTTGAAGTGGTCGAGAATAAGTTGAAAATTTGGTAAATTATAAAAATAAAACATGGGTGACCTGGCGGTCTAGGGGTAAGGTGTCAGACTTCTGTGCTGGGAGTCCGGGGTTCAATACACGGTCCCGGCACAGATTTATCTGATTACCAAATACTTCCTTCACCTCTGACAAGACATCTTGTGAATGTGTGGAATGCCAGGTCTCCACCGTGGTTCGGATCCAACGTTAAACTGTAGGTCCTCCATTTCATCTCACAATCACCCTACCATTACACATTAGCGTACAACCCGAACGGGTAGTAAGACGCGGTGCGAATAATAATATAAAAATAAAAAATCCTTACAAATGTTGTTATACTAAAAATATTAAATATAATAATCACTAAATTATAATGTGGTTCAAAATGTTTTTTTTTTATGGTTGTGTAATATATTTTATGATTTTATAATTCCTAGTAGATTATGTTACTACAAATAAAAAAAACCACATTTATTTGGATTTAAAAATTTATTATTATTGATAAAAGATTAATAAAAAAATGCGATAGGGGAAGGGGAGGGTGTGAAACACTTTTGTGTCGGGGAATTTTAGTAAATAATCAGGGAACAATTTAATAATTTTATTGGTTAAGTTGAGCAGACACCATGAAAATGGGCTCTTATTATTTTTTTTATGAACAAACTTAAAATTTGATTTAATAATATTGTATATCAAAACATTTTTGTAATCGAGTCTTTCAACCTCGATCTGATGGTCATGTAGTCTAAAGAGAGTAACCCCCATAATGGATTGCCGGCGATAGAAAGGTCAAAGGATCGGGTCTTGGCTGAGAGTATTGGGGTAGTTTTCTAAATGTGATTTTATCACCTTTTTTTTTTCTCAATTACTCTCTCCATGATAATGCGGGTACATTTCCTCTGAAGCCACCCTTGCATTCCTTCACCTATTAAAATAAGTGGTCAATATCCTAACCCAGTTTGATGGCCACACGGTGTAAGACGCTACTCTCGCAGTATGACGAGTAGATTGAGGTTTGAATCTTGGGTGTAGGCCTATTGAAGGTGGTTCTCTCAACGTGATTTTCCACTCTCCATTCACACAAATGCCGGTAACCTAAAAAAAAAAATCTTAAGGGTTTGACTTACCTTCAACTGCTTCCAATGAACATCGGTAAATTGTTAAAGTTGAAATAGCAATTAACTAGAATTGCTGTAAAAATGGGAGGTGAATTTGTCATTCATTCAGCTCTTTCCATTTGTACCTGAAACTAGGAGCGGAAATGTCGCTTCTGGCAAATTGGATTGTTTCTCCACCTGCTTTTAGAATTGAGGGCTCAGAGCAGCTTGTCCTGTATTTTGGGGGAACTTTAACGAGGTTACCTGGCGGTCTAGGGGTAAGATGTCAGACTTCAATGCTGGCGGCCGGGGTTCAATCCTCGGTCCCGGCACAGATTTATCTGATTACCAAACCCTTCCTTCACCTCTGACAAGACATCTTGTGAATGTCGGGAATGCCAGGCCTCCACCGTGGTTTGGATCCCTCGTTAAACTGTAGGTCCTCCATTTCATCTCACAATCACCCTACCATTACACATTAGCGTAAGTGCGTATAACCCGAACGGGTAGTAAGATGCGTTGCTAATAGTAATAACTTTAAGGGCTGCTCAAATACTAGTCTCAATGCCTGCTCTCCACAGGACCTATCAAATGGCCCCTGCTGATTTTACTGACCACCCGGCAGTTTAGTAAAAATGTGAAGTATCACACATCCCTGCCCACAACTGGCAGCATTTTTTTTTGGGAGAAGACTTGACATTAATATTTCTCACTCTGTATGGTCGGTAATCCTCCCCTTTTTCCCAATATAATGGTTCTTAAGGATTCACTGTTAATGGTTGGATTTTTAGGTCCTTATTTATAGTCTAGTGTCTGCAGTCAACCAGTCTCGCTCTACAAATAAACAGTTGTTTGATCCGTATTTATAGTCTAGTGTCTGCAGTCAACCAGTCTCTCTCTACAAATAAGCAGTTGTTTGATCCGTATTTATAGTCTAGTGTCTGCAGTCAACCAGTCTCGCTCTACAAATAAGCAGTTGTTTGATCCGTATTTATAGTATAGTGTCTGCAGTCAACCAGTGTCTCGCTCTACAAATAAGCAGTTTGATCCGTATTTATAGTCTAGTGTCTGCAGTCAACCAGTGTCTCGCTCTACAAATAAGCAGTTGTTTGATTCGTATTTATAGTCTAGTGTCTGCAGTCAACCAGTGTCTCGCTCTACAAATAAGCAGTTGTTTGATCCGTATTTATAGTCTAGTGTCTGCAGTCAACCAGTCTCGCTCTACAAATAAACAGTTTGATCCGTATTTATAGTCTAGTCTCTGCAGTCAACCAGTCTTGCTCTACAAATAAGCAGTTGTTTGATCCGTATTTATAGTCTAGTGTCTGCAGTCAACCAGTCTCGCTCTACAAATAAACAGTTTGATCCATATTTATAGTCTAGTGTCTGCAGTCGACCAGTATTTCGATTTACAAATAACCAGAAGTTGATTAGATTTGTATTTATAATCTAGTTTCGGTAGTCGACCATTTTCCCATCATACAAATAGTTCAGGCCGAATGGAGAAATCGCTAACCTACAAATCTTGACTCTAAACACCGTCCTTTGTTGCTGGATATGTGTATTGTAAAATCCACACCAGGGAATCTCATCCGCCGTTGGCTCAGGTGTGTTGAATAAACTATCTTGTGAGTGCGAGTGAGATTGATTGTAAATGTGCCACGAGAGAGAAGAAATATGATCTCTTTCACAAAACCTGAAGCTATCTCAGGTTGCTATTAAATGTTTAACAGTACATTCTGGGATTTATATAGATAAAAAAGTGTAAAATGGTTAATTTAGTTCGCACTATAATGGGTGTATAAATTCGAAAACAAAATATATAATAATTTATATTTTACGGCGGTCAGTTTAACAGCCAAAAGTTATCTAGTAAATTATTTAAAATGTGGTATCTTTTAGAATGTCAGGGTGGCCACAATATGGAGAAATATTAAGAACTTGGTAAATGTGACAGGGATTTTAAATTTGTCGGCTAGGTAAATAATAGTAATTGCATTTTATTCAAGAATTATAATATTTAATTACCGGTAACTCTGTTTTGTTTTATTTTATTGAGTGTATCCCGAAAATAATTGTTATAATATTTGCAGTAGTTTGGTTGGTTGAACATTATAAGATAAATTTGAATTTTCAAATCGGAAGTGAGAAGATGGGGAGAATTTAGATGATTGTTTTTTTTCTGAGTTTGTGTGGTCGCCTTGACCTGCCTGGATCCTCTCTTCAGTAATATACCGCCATTTCAAAATTCACCAGTCTCTGCTTTACCAATGTTAAGATAACTTATATATTAGACTTTATCTTAAAATATGAGTGAATAATGGCCCTGGGCACGGGACGATTCCTGGATAACTCTGTGGTAAGATGATTGAGGTACTAAGTCAAAGGTCCCAGGTTCGATTCCCATGTCCAGGTGTTATTTTTCAATTTATATATATATCAGATGGCTCTAACATTATTTTTTTTATATTAAATGTTTATATTATTGACGATTGAGGGAGTGTGTGTTAATGTGTGTGATGCTGAGGCTTCCTGTGGTACATGTGATGTGACAGCGAAGAAAATAGTGATGTCGAGTGTCGACACTTGCGGTTTGTTCAGTGCGGCATGTCGGAAGAAGACCAAGTGAGGTGATCTCTTCTCTTGCTTTACGAATCTGATAAAAATACAAACCTTTCAAGGTTGAATTAAGTACAGTAAACGCAGTTAAATTTGTTAAGGTGGGTATTAAACATAAGACTAGGACCTCATGTAGCGGTAATTATTATGTAAATGATTGATTGAGAGTCTTATTAACATTCCAAATGTTACTCTTTTTTTTTAACATTTATTTTGATCAAAGTTTGAAACTTGAAAAGGTGCACTTAGGAAGATTTATAGTTTATTCGGTAGTGTGTGTCTACTGAATTAAATGTCTCAGGTTCTACTCTCGACATAGCTGAAAAGGTATTATTTGTGACATGTACTATCCCGTAAACAACCCCCCTTCACAATGATGAATTAACAGTCGGGGGGGAGGGGCTGGATATTATGTATGTTCTAGATTCGTTAGTTTTTAAGTATTTTTACTGATTTAATCAATCGATTCACAAAGCACATGTAAAGTTGCAAATAAAAATTTATTAAAATGACCACATTAGAGAGAATTCTTATTAATATTAGTCTTAAAATTTACCAATATGGTCGAGTAATATACGGTTGATGTTGATAATTTGCAGTGATACGAATACAATGAAATCGATATATTTTATCGGTAACTGCATCAACTGGGACGTCGACTCAACGGCAAGCTTACCTAGTCTGGTTTACCTGCTGACAGAGAGGTCGCGGTTTGAATCCCAGCTGAGGGTGGTTTTATTTATAAATTATTTCACACTATTCCTTATTGATGTTTTTATTTCTACACAAATGATAGTGATATGGCCATTGAGGTCTATTTAGGGAAATATTATCTTTTTATCAATTTTTACAAATTGTTGTTACGTAATTTTTTCCTTCTTAGTCAACTTTTAAAAAAGGGTTTTGATATTTATGCTAATTTTATCATTTCCGAGAACAATATCTAAAGAGATTTTAATAATGATCTGCAGGTAAGGGATTGTCTATAAACTACCAAAGCATGGGGAGGGGGGTGACCAAGAGATGACGAGGGAAGGGGTAGTTAGATAATGCATGAGCCAACATTAAAACTAAGTGTATTGAGTAGTGTTCTGTTTTAATAAACCCGACTTCGTGCGTTTATAAACAAACAACAATCGGCTCATCGAGCTTGGTGGACACATTTCAATAAAAGGGTTGTTTAAGCTTTACATTTAAAAAATACTATTTAAATAGGGGGTGTGATATTATAATATTAGAAGGGATTTCACAAAATGGTGACAACATATTGGGGGAGGGGTAAAAAAAACCAACTTAATATCAACACGACACGGTTTATGGATAGCCCCTAAGTGTTGATTAACTTTTATTTAAGCTTCATCATATTTTAGAATTTCAATTACTCCACGAAATGAGTATGCATGTAATCTCAAAATAGGTGCGTTTTAACAGTGGGGTTAAGAATAAATTACCCACCTCAGTGGCGTAGTTAGCTAACACGCTAGTTTTGTGTTAAGCAGGACTGTTGAGGATGGGGAGATCGAGGTTTGAATCTCGCTCTGCTGAACTGAGAGTTGTTTGACCTAAATGGTTTTTCCAACCTCCACATAAATGTGGGTTCACTTCCTCTATATTTAAACTTTCCCAATTCCTAACCCATTAACATAGTACCCAAGCGTATAACCCGAACGGATAGTAAGAGCCAATATCTGTAATTTTGGTTAACAAATTTATTTAAATATAAATTTCCATGTCAAAAAGCTTTCCATGAATTCATCTGTAATGGAGCATTTTACTGCAGTCAATTTGTTTTTACCAATATACGTTAGCCATTCCTGAAGGAGTTGTGGGCTCGGCATTTCGACTCCACGGACCTAGTTTAAAGGTGGAGAGCTAAAGTTATAGTACATTATTTTTGCTGTTTTTCTGAGAGAGAAACAAATATATATCTAAGCAGATATGTTTAGTTAAATGTTTTCTTCTTAAGTCAACAATCCAAAGTTCAATATGTCTGGAGCTGGGTACTTAGACCTTCAGATGGTTAGTGCCGGTTACACCATCTGGTAGAAATTCCATATACTAGGGAGCTCAGAAAGTGGGGTGGTTCTTGGTTGCCTTCCACACTGAATTTCTATGAGAAAGAGCCTACCAATTTTACCGGTGAAGGTATTTTCACATTCCTATCGGGGTTTGTGTACATATCCACACTTGACATGGGACTGATGGCTTTACTTACCCTCCAAAGCAAGTTCTGCTATGGTTTTTAATAGCTCAAGAAAAACATTTTCAACCTTGGCTGGGTTTGAACCCATGAACATTGGCATGGTGGCTACAAAATGGAAAAATCTGGAAAAGTCGGAGAATTAAAAAATATGTCTAAAACATCCCATTAATTTCGTAACCAAACACTAAAACAAAAGTTAATAATACCTAAATAAAATAACAACTTTTTTTTAACATGTGATCAATAATAAATAAAACAAGTCATCACCCACCATTAAAACTGGAAACAAGTAGTCGGAAGGGGGGGGGGGGGGGGGATCTAAAAANGGGGGGGGGGGGGGGGGGGGGGGGGCGGAATTGAAAGATGTTGCTTGGAAAAGTCAGTTGTAAAATTTGTTTTGTAGCCACCCTGATTGGGTACTGAGGTGAGCACTATACAAACATGAGAGTGACGCCTTACACCATGCAGCCACCGGAGCAGGTGGCCGTTAATTCTTACTGCCCTACCTCTCTCTACTGTACACACTTTGAAATAAATGAGATGCAATGTAATAAGACATCTTTCATCGAAGACAGCTCTTGATATTTTATTGTATTAAATTTAATATTTTTCTTTTATAAAAGAAACACGTGACATTGTGATAACCTCCCTAACACAACTCAAGTCGTCGTCCTGCCACAAAGGACCGTGGAGCTGGTACACAAGCCTTCAACTTCGACTCCTTTATTTTTCTACTGTCCGACTCCTCCATAAATGCCTAAAGTATATTAATCAGTAATAACACATTTTTACAATAAAATGTTCCAATACAGATCACTTCACGGGAAGCTTCTTTGACATTGTGAATTTATATTTAAATAAATTTGACAAACGAAATTATAAACATAAAGTTTTTATTTTCGAAACTGGAGTCTGTAGATTTTTACTGACCCAGACTCCGACTGACTACACAGCTTTGCAGGCACACACATGGCTTTTTTCTCTCAACATTTGTGCCATATGTACACAAACATTAACATTGGTGCTATCAAGGTGTTTCATGAAACATTCAATGTGGCAGGACAACTTAAATTTTAATATTCCATCACATGTAGAAATCGTAAGTTTAAGTTAACATCCTACATGTCGGTGACCTGGCGGTCTAGGGGTAAGGTGTCAGACTTCTATGCTGAGAGGGTCCGGGGTTCAATCCTCGGTCCCGGCACAGATTTATCTGATTACCAAACCCTTCATTCACCTCTGACAAGACATCTTGTGAATGTGAGGAATGCCAGGCCTCCACCGTGGTTCGGATCCCACGTTAAACTGTAGGTCCTCCATTTCATCTCACAATCACCCTACCATTACACATTAGCGTAAGTGCGTATAACCCGAACGGGTAGTAAGATAATAATAATAATAATAACAATAATAACATCCCACATATTTAAAAACTCATTAAAACAAAATTTGGGTTTGTTAAAGCGCAAATTTAAAGAGGGGCACTCTTGGGTAGAATATTTGGTTATTTTTTTAGACTAATGGAGGGGGAGGGGGAGGGTTGTGGCAGCGACCAATGAGGTTGTGAGACCAATAAGATTTCTATTTTGCATCTTATTTCTAGGTTGTGTGAGAATGAGGGGAAGGGGGGGGGGGCAATGGGCACTGAGAAAGGCAACTGGCAAGGATGCGTGTTAGGTATCCCCTTTATCCCCTCTTTTTTTTACAATTTCTAAATTTGTGCTTGGTTTTGTTAATTCAATTATGCTCCATTTATGCTCATATGTGCCCAAAGATGAATATTTATGCTAAAAATTTAGACATTTTATATAAGTTTAAATACAAACCTAAGTTGACTCCAACCAAAACATAAATCTGTTTCTGTCAGTCAATTTTGTCCTCTATTTGTTATTATATGTCCTCAAATATAGGGCCATGACCACGTATCCTGTCAAATTAAAGTATTTTATGGGACATTTCACATTGTGAGACAAATCCAGATTTATCAATCATGTAACACCTAGAAAAATAGAGTTTAAGCTGCACTGTGGTATGTTTTTGAACATGTGGCAGGCGAGCTTGACTTCAAGCTGGTTTGCCACATTAAAAGTTCTTTTAAAGTACAAGTTTTACAGCACAAATGTTAAGATCTGGGCAAGTATAAGCGTAAATGATAATATATATATATATATATATAGTTTTATAGTGCTTTTTTTTGCATTTCGTCTTACTACCTGTTCAAGTTAGTTGCATGTGTGTTAATGAGCTAGGGATGAAGGTTATATTTATTGGGAGTGTGGCAACATTTGTGTGGAGGGATAGTGGAAAACCGTTTAGGAAAAACCATCCTTAATACACCTGACTGATTTGAACCTTGATCTCCTTACCATTGGTAGTCTAGTCTATGGTGAGAGTGACGCCTTAGACCGTGTGGCCATCGAAGCAGGTAAATGGTGCATGTAAACGAAAATTTCAAATATAAATTCATACAGAAAGTATTTAACTATTTGAAAGAATATTTCCTAATTTTTATGAAAACATTTAGAGCCCTTTTCAGATGTCGCTACGAACTCCATTTAAGTAGGCTATTTACAACTGACCCGCAGTCCGTGCTTGTGGGAGGAGTTACAGAATAAACTTATATTCATTCAAGCACACTTTGGAACACCTCATACCACCAATAATATGTGGGAAAAAAAAGCTTTGTTGGCCGCATGGTATAGTGTACTACTCCACTGTTAGACTAGACCGCCGATGATAGGGAGATCAACGTTCGAATATCTGTTGGATGTACTCCAGGTGGTTTTTCCAAAGAAAAATTGACTCCCTCCATGCAAATGTGGCTACACTTCATCCAAATATAACCTTCCTAATCCCTAAATCATTAGTGTAGTTAGTATATAAGTGTATTATAACCCAAACAGTAATAAGACGCGGTGCTAAAAAAACCTTCCTAATACATCCGGTCAAGAGAGGAACCACAACATGCCCCTTGCAAACAATCCATGCTATTGTGAGGCTATTGCCTTAGACTGTGTGATCGCTTGTACTGGTTGCGAGGTTATCAAGAGGTTTTGCATCATCCAGAGAAAAAAAAATTATTGAATTGATTTACCAATTTATATATTTAAAAAAAAAAGAATTGAGTACAAAATGTGTGTGTGCACTTTCAGATGCGTTTAATCAAATTTTGAGTTTATTTATTATTATTAATATTATTGTACTATACATATGTATATATAATAAATTAAGAAAACATTCAATTATTACATTAGATATAGCCTACAACAAGTTTTGATACACCTAGTGTATATTAATAATGATAATAATATGAATGATAAAAGTATTATACTCAGGCAATGCATGATGAACTAATCTGTGACCCAGCATTCCCAATTTTGGTTTCAAAATGATCCTAGTTAAAAAAAAACACCTTAAAAGCCAAATAAACTTTGAATGCATTTATGTTTTGTCTCCTTTCAACTATTCTATTTGATATGTTATGAAGTCGCCAAAGAAATAATCAATTAATTGATGTTAAAGAATTGAATTTCCTTAAGATTGATCCAAGATTGATCAACCCTAGTTTTTGTAGAAACAGCAAATTATAATGGCGGGAGTGTTGTCTATTGTTAGTTGATTCCACTGGTGCACCCAGATATTTACTTTGGGTGTTGGTAGGGGAATCGAGGCCATGGCAAGTATAACATTTCGGAATTTAAGAAAATGTATGAATTTCTGAGTTTTATTTTTTTGTGGGTGAAAATCACACAATAGGGCTGCATAAAGTTGTTTAGCGTACCACGTCTTTATACAGCTCTGCGAAAGTTAATATTTTTTTACTATAAATCCCAACTTAACAAAACCTAACCTTAAATGTGCGTTTAATATATTGACATATGGAAGGAATAGTTTTCATTATAAAAATTTAGGGAAAGGACATTTAGGCACGTTCACATATCCAAAGCATTGTAAATTGATGTGTCTGACCAGTTTCACATCAGTTAGTTAAGTAAATATTTATTTTAAAATATATCATCAGTGTAGTAAATAAAATCTGACCAGTTTCACAGCAGTTAGTTAAGTAAATATTTATTTTAAAATGTATCATCAGTTTAGTAAATAAGACCATGTCCAGTTCATGAAATAGTTTAAAAAAAAGGCCTAGTTCATAGAATAGGCAGCTTCACTGAGTGGGCGTAACATATACAATACATAAATTTTCTGACTTCCAGGTTCCCTATACTAAGGTCTATCTTTAGTTGTTCTTAGTGGTTTATGTTATGCTGATAACAGATTTTAAAAAATACCAGAAGATACCAAATATCAATATTTTTATATTTGATTAAATGAAAAATGACAAACTGGACACGAGAATCAAACCTGGGACCTTTTGGTTTTGTGTGCCAATGCTCCACTGAGCCATCCTGGTTCGTCTTGCTACCAAGCCCATCTTTTGCTAATTGTTAGTGTACTGTCTCTTGTGTGATAACTGGTGAAAGTATCGGGACACACCTTAGCTACCTACATCACAGTCGACTGCCACTCATTACCCAAGTGTTTAAATCCCTTGATTTTTTCCTCATTTTTAATCAAATTCCCATTCCTCCTTAAATGGTCAAATGGACAGGGAGATTTTGTTCAAATTCCGGTTGGGTGAATTGAGCTTCAGTTTTGACTAAACGGTTTGATACATATGCAATTTCAGCAAGGGAAAAAACTTTCAGAATCCTCGTTTTGTGAGCTTATTTAGAACCATATTTTTTACACTCCTTCATTTGACATAATCCTCGACAACACA
Source organism: Timema douglasi (assembly GCA_901482245.1). NCBI lineage: Eukaryota > Metazoa > Arthropoda > Insecta > Phasmatodea > Timematidae > Timema > Timema douglasi. The sequence goes on along the minus strand of CABEEJ010001082.1, from coordinate 91,405 downwards.
CACAATAACCATCTGTCGACGATAGTTAAGTACAATCTTTCTACTTGCATTATTGCTGCGATTAAGTTCCGTGTGCTACACAATAACCAGCTTTCACAGCCAATTTAGAACAATCCTCTTTTTTGCATCTCCTATTATATTTAGTTCCTCCATGTGCTAAACAAAAGCCACCTTTCACAGGCCACTTAAAACACATTTCCTTATTGCATCTAGTATCATATTTAATTCCTCCATGTGCAATGCAATAACCTCCTTTCACAGCTGTGGTAGAACAATCTTTCATTTTGCAAAGTTTCCTAGTTCTAGTTCCACCATGTGGTTCACAATAACCACCCTTCACAGGAAACTTTGTACAATTTTCTTTTTTACATGGTTTTCTAGATTTAATTCCTCCATGTGCCTCACAATAACCGCCTTTCACAGGCCACTTAAGACAATCTTCTTTTTTGCACAGTTTCCTGATCGTAGTTCCTCCATGTGGTTTACAATAACCTCCTTTCACAGGACACCTGGTACAATCTTCCATTTTGCACCATTTCCTTGATTTATTTCCTCCATGTTTTAAGCAATAACCTTCTTTCACAGCTTCTTTATAGCAATTATACATCCAACACTTTTTTTTATAATTAGTACTTACATCTGCTATGCTATAATCATTTTTCATACAAATATTTAAATAATCTTCGGCTTTGAATTTATTTGCAATACAATGGTGTTTTTGCGCCACTGAGTGTATTTCCTCATCATTACAGTCAGATTTATCTTGATTTAATATGTGTGATTTTGTTTCCCTGGGGGATTGGGACAAAATGGTATCTTCTATAGTTATCTGTAATAGAACCAAATTAATATATTAAAAAATATCCTATCAAACCAATCTTTAAATAAGTAGACTAGTTATCTCATCATTACACTTTTTAAACACATACTTTAAATAAATAATAGTTTGAACTCATTTAGGGGTGTATTATATTTAATGCAAAATAATAAAGATTTGCATGAAAATAAATAGTATCCCAAGTTTTAATAGAAGTTAAAGAAAATATAATGAAAAGAAACAGGTTTTTGATAAGATGTTTATTCCTAGAGTTATTATATTTTATGGTATTAAACCTACTCTCCTATTTTTATAGCAATTAAGACCTTTGGCACTTCTTTAGTTTGAAGAAAAGAAGACGATGCCATCTCTGTCTTTGCATTGTGGGGGTAATTTTCTTTTATTTCAAAATTTTAAATACTCATTCAACAAGTCTGTTTCAAACACACCCTATTAATCCGAGAATAAAAATGTATATTATTAACAGAAAAAATATGTTCCTAACTGTACATATGGGCTATCCACAACTTACACTATTTTATTTAAATACAAAAGAGGATGAAAGTGCACTTTATTTTTTTAACGAGGATAATATAACCATTGACTAACCATGAGTTTTATTGTCAAGCTAACTCCTGGTCACAATATAAAATGCACCCAAATATAACGCCAACTCCTTGGTGTTAACCCACAAGCCAGCAATACTGACCGAACAGCCACCTGACAACATTGCAGATAGGATGTTATGTGGTAAGCACGATGAGCCCTCCAGCCCTTAATCTCAGTTTTCTAACCCGGAGGTGCTACTTCTTTATTCAAGTAGCTCCTAATTTGTCCTTATGAGGTTGAATTATACTCCATTACAGACCCACTGCTTCACGGATAAATTCTGAAAGCACCGAGGATCGAACCTGAGACCTCCAGATTAACAGAGGCGGTCATACCCAAATATAACCAAGTTAAATTCATTATAGATTGACTTTATTTATATATATATATATATATATATATATATATATATACATACATACATACATATACACACACACACACACACACACCCTTGTCTTATCTAGCTTACCATTGCAAGGGAGGTCTGAAGAAATCCTTGGGATGGGTTTAGAATAATAAAATTAAAATTATTTGAATAAAGAATCTAAAGAACAATACTTTTCCAATTCACATGAATAAAACCAAATACCTCAGACTCTTCTTTAATTGGAGGCAAAGTGCAAGAGGCTTTCAACTCTGAATCATTTGTTGTATTAGCCAGTGAAAGTGTTAATGTCTCATTATTTGAGTCATGGTTTATATAATCAACCTGAAATCAGAAAATGCATTTTAAGGGAAAGTTAGACCGCCCTAATGTAGAGGTTTCCAAATTGTAATATATTTGAATCCAGGAATATATGAAGGATTCCAAAGGGTACGAAAAATTCAATTGAGTTATATCAATCATAAAATATTTGTTTGATAATCCCTACTCTTTAAATTAACTCGTTAATAACCTTGTGTGTTAAATGTAATGATTTAAATAAAAAGATAATTTTGTGGTTGAAGTTATATAAGTATTTCATGAATTTTTTTATCAAAAACTGTTTAAGATCCATGAATCAAAATCCGTTCATTAAAATGCCTCCACTTCCACCTTTCTTCTCCTCCCATCTCTTTCTAGGTCTCCCTTGTAGTCTTTTACTTCTGTACATTGTTTTCTTTGAGCTATCTAACAAGCATCAGCTATAGTTATACAATCATTCTTTCATTAGCTAGGTATATTTTCAATTAGTAATCTTTAGGCACTTTGTAACTGTTATATATGATGTAAGTGCAGCGTTATTCCATTAATATAAACTAACTGGTTTATTGTTGTATCCACAAACCAGAAATCGTATGACCTATGTGTCGATCAATATAAAAATAAACCTTTGATTTCAATTCCGTAAATATCTTCTAGTAAAACAGTTATTTTTATAAAAATCAACGTACACTAATTATTCTGAATAAAATATAAATGTATTATTCCCATTTCTTATTAGAGTAAATTTAATTTAGTGTAGAGCTGTTAGTACAGGAAATCCAATAATTTAGTGTAGAGCTGTTGGTACAGGAAATCCAATAATTTAGTGTAGAGCTGTTGGTACAGGAAATCCAATAATTTAGTGTAGAGCTGTTAGTACAGGAAATCCAATAATTTAGTGTAGAGCTGTTGGTACAGAAAATCCAATAATTTAGTGTAGAGCTGTTGGTACAGGAAATCCAATAATTTCTTTGGTATATTTTTTCTTAGCCAGCCCCTCTGATATATAGCCCATGGCTGACCTTAGCTTCTAATAATGGCTTTCCACGTGTGCACTATAATATCTTTTTCATAAATTTTTGAAAGTGCCCTGTTTGGTCCACTTTGCCTGCAAGTCATGTGACTATTTACCCATCGCCGACTGGCTGGATGAGTATCCTTTAACACACAATGGAACAAAGGAGGTATTTTTGGAAGGTAAAAGCAACACAAATATGTACTGCTCTTTGGCATCATTCACTCTTAGTTACGATGTGTAACATATACTTCTCCACATCGTCTGTTTTCTTTGTGTGTCATTCATTTTGATATCATCTCTTAAGTAGTAATTTATATAAAAGTATGAGTAGCAAGTTACTTAAATATGTGAGATATAAACAGATTCATATTTTATTTTAATAAATCAAAGAAATGAGAAGTAAAATTATATTATTTTTTAAATTATAATTATATCCTGAACACAATCTATGTAAAGATGTTCACGCAATCTCCAACGGAAGCGGTGACAATGTGAATGATATTAAATTACTTCTAACAACGTCAATGATACCCACTTGGTGGCAACATGGTCTAAATAGTCCAAACTGTCGATGATAGGGAGACCAAGGTTCGAATCTTAATCGTGTGTACTATGGGTGTTTTTTTAAAAATGGTTGTACACTCTTACTTCATAAAAATGCGGGTACACTTCCTATGAATGAAATATTTTTAATCCCAAAAAACCATTAGCTTGATTAGTACATAAGAGTATAACCTGGACACAAAGCAAGAAATGGTGTTAACAAAATCAATGATAAAACATCTATTTGGGTATATTAATTGCCAAGAAGATTAAAATTTCAAAATAGTTTCACAATAATGTACAAGTTTAGTCAAGAAAAGATAAAGGTGTTATAAAGACCCAACACAAAATGGACCATATACATTTAATGACACAAGTTTCATACTGCTATATATGACTGCCCAGCTTGGGGCAAGTCATTTTTCATAGCGCTCTAACAAGTGTACTGTTAATTTTTAATGTTTTATTAAAATATGTACAAACACAAATAACATTTATATCAATTTAAAATAAAATTTTCATGCTTCGTTATAAAATAAAATAATCTTTTTATCATAATTATTGACAAATGCTTATTAATAGCAATAATTTGTACAGTTTTCAACTTTTTGAGGAAATCATTAATTGTGTTTTATAATATAGTTTTTGCTGTTAACACATAGATTTAAAAAGTTTATTTTGTCTAGAAATCATTTATTTTTAATGTCCTCATGCTATACATAGAATATACCCTCTAAAGTATCTTTAGTCACACATATGTTTTTTTAACATCACCTTTTACTACTCTTTCGGCTTAATTACTAATTACACTAAAGCATTAGGGATTGGGAAGTTTTAATTTAGAGCAGGTGAACGAACCCACACTTGTGTGGAGGGAAATTGGAAAACCATTTAGAAAAAACCACCCTCGGTGCACCCACCTTGGATTGAACCCCAGCTCCCTGTCTTAGGCGGTCTAGTGTGTTAGACCACCGAAGTGGGTTATTTTTTAAGTTAACTTAATATTTTAATTAATGGTGGGACTGTAGATTAAAGGTCGTGTTTATCTTGTATTTTATGCAGGTCAAGGTTCGACTCCCATTCAAGCATAATGAGAATTAGTTTGTTACTTTTTCTTCATGTAGTATTAATTTATTACTTCCTCATTGCTACTCTATTGGCATAGTTAAAATTCATTTAATACAGACTAATCGAAGTATCTATGCCATTAGAAAAGAATCTAATAAACGTCTTACTATAATTATAGCCACCATTTTACTAAATATATTATTATAGTCTTTAATACCATCTTTAAAATGACAAGTTCAAACATATATTACACAGTAATTAGCTTTCTTAACTTGTTTGGAAATTAGAACAATATTCTATTCAACACATCTTTATATTGATTTCTCCACATACTAAACAACCAGATTTCAGAGCATGTTTAGAACAAGCTCCTAAACTCTATCCGTATATATACATTTGTTCTTGTTGAGACCCATTATGTTTTATAAAATAACCATCAAAGGTTGCCTAGCACTATATAGTTTGAATTATCAACTATATGATATGCATTTTCAGTATTTGACAACACAAAACACTTCTAAGAATCCAATATTTTACACTTGCATCATAATATACTATTATGTGCTACACCATGTCCTCATTTTGTAAGAGTATGCGTAACAATCTTTTTTTTAACCTCTATCTTTAGCATTATCATTTATTTTTAACACAATAAACATCTTTCACAACTTATTAAGAACAATATTATTTTTCACAATGCTATCATATTTAGTTCCTCCTTGTGTTAAACAAAAGCCTCCTTTCAAAGGAAGCTTAAAACTTTTTTTTCATACTCCGCCAGATTTAGTTCCTCCATGTGCTAAACAAAAGCCTCCTTTCAAAGGTTGTTTAGAACAATCTTCTCTTTTGCAATATCTTTTAGTTCCTCCATGCATTGAACAAAAGCCTCCTTTCAAAGGTTGTTTAGAACAATCTTCTTTGTGGCAATATCTTTTAGTTCCTCCGTGTGCTGAACAAAAGCCTCCTTTCAACGGTTGTTTAAAACAATCTTCTTGTTTGCAATGCCTTTTAGTTCCTCCATGTGATACACAATAACCACCTTTCTCAGGAAGCTTAGAACAATCTTCTTTTTTGCACCTTTTGTCATATTTAGTTCCTCCATGTGTTAAACAGAAGCCGCCTTTTAAAGGAATCTTAGAACAAGCTTCTTTTTTACACCGTCGACTATAATAAGTCCCTCCATGAGCCACACAGTAGCCTCCTTTCAAAGGTTTACTAGAACAATTTTCATTTTTGCAGGGTTTCATAGATTTTCTTCCTCCATGTGTTACACAATAACCACCTTTCACAGGCCACTTAAAACAATCTTTTTCTTTGCAATGTGTCTTAGATTTAATTCCTCCATGTGCTGAACAAAAGCCTCCTTTCAAAGGTTGTTTAGAACATTCTTCCTGTTTACAATAACTTTTAATTCCTCCGTGTCTTACACAATAACCACCTATCCCAGGATACTTTGAACAATCTTCTTTTTTGCATCTCCTATCATATTTAATTCCTCCATGTTTAAAACAGTAACCTCCTTTCACAGCTCGTTTAGAACAATCGTCTTTATTGCATAGTATCCTAGATTTAGTTCCTCCGTGTGCTAAGCAAAAACCTCCTTTTAAAGCATGTTTAGAACAATCTTCTTTTTTGCAAATATTATTATATTTTGTTCCTCCATGTGCAACACAATAACCCCCTTTCACAGCTCGTTTAGAACAATCTACTTTTTTACACATATAATATGTATTATCTCTCTGTGTTGCACAATGTTGTTGAGCTTGTTTAGAACAATCATCTTTTAAACATCTTTTATTAAAGTCAGTTCTTAAATCTATTATGCTATAATCGTCTTTGAATTCATTTGTAATACTATCATGTATTTGTGCCATTGAATCTTTTATTTTCTCAATTTTATTACATACAAATATTTCTTGACCAAAAATGTGTGATTTGGTTTTGCTGTGGAATCTAAGCAATAGCATATCTTCTATATCTTTCTGTAATGGAAGCAAATCAATATATTTTTAAAATATGCTGACACACATATATGCCTTACAATCATAAGAAAACTTTCTAAATACATACCTTAAAAAGAAAGATAAAAAAGGTTAGAACTCTTTTAAAGCTGTGTTACATTTAATGTATTTGGTGCAAAATGAAACTCAACTAGTTGCTTATAACATAAAATATAGTTTTTTACAAGATTTGTTTATTCATAGAGTTATAACTCATGAAAAATCTATAAAAATCTTTTTTCCAATGTCTATAGAAAGTTACTACCTTTGGCTCTTTAGTTGGAGGAAAAGAAGACAATGCCATCTCTGTGTTCGTGTCGTGGGCGTCATTTTCTTTTATTTCAAACTTTAAAGACTCTTCTAGTGTTTCAAACTCAACCTATTAATAAAAATAATGTATATTTGATTACAATATTAATGTTATGTTCCTAACTGTCAAATTGAGCTATCCATAACTTACAATATAAACAAAGAATAAAAGGTGTGAATTTTTTTACTATGGATTTGATTTTTTTTTAAGAGTATGAAAAACAAATGAACTCTACTGTGAGTTTTAGCCAGACTACCTTTGCCAGTGACGGGGAGTTCTGAATTAAAAGCTTGCATTGAGGGTGGCTTCATCTTAATGATTACCCACCATTCCTCCAAGAAAATGCATGTTCATTAACATCTATTAGTGTAAATATGTAGTTACCCGAGATAAACTATTTGTTAAATTTATAATGTAATTTATAAACATTTCTATTTCAGTTTATAAATATAGAAGATGTATAAAACACTTTATGATCCTATTCCAACATTTAATCTTAATGTTGACGAGTATCAATGAACATGAAATCTTTGATAAAAATCTGTTTCGTAAAATATATATTGAAACCAAAAATATTGCTTTGAGACAATCACAAAATGATTAGTACGAAAACTTGACTCTTTGAGTCTGTAAGATTATTTGATAATTGAGATTTCAATAAAATATCAGTTTAGATATTTCAAAATATATATGAAATCTGATGGGTTTTTTTTCTAGGGATATTATGATGCTTACTTGATCTTAACCCAAAATAAATTTATAGGACAAACCTAACAATCAGCATTAAGTTATCACTTAGGTGAATGTGAATTTATATTATAACAAAAAACGTTCTCATATATTTCATTTAGTAACTAAATAATGTAAGCAAGAACAAAATACAAGAAAAACATAAAATAATAATATAGGAAAGGTATTTACATATGTATGGAATATATTCTTAAGATTTTCATCAAGGATTTATGAGTACCGACCAAGTGACCGCTGACGTTATCGATGATAGTGCCAACATTTTCGGAAAGAGGGTGCTGTGTGGTCAGCACGAGCCCTTCAAGGTTAATCTCATTTTTATAAACCAGAACTGCTACTTCTTTATTTAAGCAGCTGTTCATTTGTCCTCACGAGGTTGTGTTTGATCTTATTCTAGACCCACTACTTCACAGATAAATTTTGGAGGCACCGGGAATCAAACCAAGGACTTTTTGATCTTTAGCTAGGTACAGTGACCACTAGACCAGAAAGTTGGTCTCATTAGAATAATAAAACCAAAATTATATGAATAAAGAATCAAAAGAACAATACTTTTCCAATTCACATATGAATAAAACCAAATACTACCTTAGGCTCTTCTTTAATTGGCGGTAAAGTACAAGAGTCTGAATCATTTGTTGTATGAGCCAGTGAAAGTGTCTCGTTATTCGAGTCACGGTTTATGTAATCAACCTGAAATCAGAAAATACATTTTAAAGAAAAGTTAACCCGCCCTAATGTAGAGCTTTCCAAACTGTAATACTCTTGAATCAAGGGATATATGAAGGATTCCAAAGGGTGCGAAAAATTCAATAAAGTTTAGTTAAAATTTAATTATTTTTTTGGTAATATTATGTAAGTCTAGAGATAAACTCAATTAAAAAATATCATGAATTTAATAAAAAATTAAAATTTCTTTTTCACGGCTTTGTTTAACCTGTCACTAAATATGATGTAATAGTTTAAACGACTGTAAAATAGATGAAATATTTAAACTCGATAACTATGTCAAATATATGACAGCAGTGGCATTTTTAAAAACATTTTATATCTTTAAAATAGGATTTACTTAATACTATGTTTAGGTATGTTATATCATCTTACCTCAAGTCCGAGAATAGTTTCATTGCTGAAATGGATGTGAGAATTCAACTGCATCTCAGAACCTACACATCCTAAGATTGGTTTAGTATCCTCCATTTCAAAACTTTCTGTACAATAAGGTTCTATTTTCACACCTAAAACGGCGAGATTTATAATTATTAGTATGTCTAACATATGCGTTATTAATCTAAAGAGATAAGAAGAAGAAGAATGATTCGGAGAAAACCAATCTTAATTAGCACAAAGAGGACGGGGAAAATAGGAAGCCAGCCTACAATTCATTCAACCAAGATTAAAACCTTAACCTCTTCATAAAATGTAGCTTTCTTCTTTAAAGAGTGAGTCACTTATGCTGTATTATTTAATTCAATTTTGATAAAAAGATCCGCTTCTGTGTCTGCATGGTCTAACTAGCTACTCTCACTGTAGTTTTGACTGACAAAGATGGGGCGATAGAGGTTTGAATTTCCGTCAGGTGTATTAAGGGTGGTTTTCCACTCTCCCTCCACGCAAGTGTAGGTACACGTCTTCTGAATTAAACTTCTAACCACCATTAGTGTAACTAGTACATAAGTGGATAACCCAAATAGGTATTAAGATGCGGTGCTATTTTTTTTTATTTTTTATAAACACGCATGAGTGGTCACATAGTATACGGTGTCATTCCTGAGAGCTCTGGACTCGAATCCTGGTCAAGTGTGCTGAGAATTTTTTCCTTAAATATTTATCTAATCTTCACTTAAATTTTTGGAAGTCTGCGTTACAATTCAATGAAACATGTGGATTGTGAGTACCTACAATTCCAACTGAAATGTATTTACAATTATTACGGAATGCCTTGAAATATTTAAACAAACAGACCCCAGGTTAACTTACTGATTGTCGGAACCGGTTGTCTGTTTGGACATAGATATTTCCTCGTAGGTTCATCAGGAGGAACCAAGGTGTCAGTTGGGAGATTCATTGAAGGTACGGCACCAGGTGTTAACATCTTTCGTTTAGTTGAACCTAACATATGAATAGACGGGTTAATATTCATACACTTCTAAGGGATTGGAAGGAGAAGAATGTATTCTTAGAGGACATACTTTCATATGAGATTGGAAAAAGTGCCAGGGTGGGGTTAGATAACACAAAGTGAGCCACAACAGGATTTATATCTCTGAAATGGTGAACAAGTTCAATGCAAGTACTAATTCTTAGACCAAAGCTGCCGACTATTTTAATACCGGTGCAATGTAATTATTGTTAAGTAATTTATATTTGTGAGAGTTCTATATTTCAATTATTTTATGAGAACATTAATACATTAGTCCTTTTGCAACTTTCTTAATTTTTAACTAACTACAGTAGCCCCACGGCTTCTTTGGTGCTGACTGACAGCTAAAAGCTTTGAAAAGTTACCAGACAAAATTATGTATACCTACGCCGAACCATATGATCTGCAAAAACATGTGTTTAGCAGCTGTCGCTTCTGAGAACCAAAATTTAGGTCTTACACCTAAATGTTGACTGTCAGAAGTCGGCTGTGAGCTGTCCCCGTCAGTCAGCACCAAAGAAGCCACGGGGCTACTGTATATGCCTAAATGTTGACTGTCAGAAGTCAGCTGTGAGCTGTCAGTCAGCACCAAAGAAGCCATGGGGCTACTGTATATATCTAAATGTTGACTGTCAGAAGTCAGCTGTGAGCTGTCAGTCAGCACTAAAGAAGCTACTGTATAAAACACGTTCATACTATGTTCAGGTAAAAACAATGTTTGCTAACAGAGTTTTAATAAGCCATTCCACAAACAGTTGAAATAACTAGAGCTCTGCACATATTACCAAAATATTATTCAGATCAGCAAGGCCTCAAAAGTATCAGCATTAGTCAAACTTTGTTCAATATCCACATCCAAGGATATTTTAATCTTTCATAACCAATAATAACTACATCATCCTGTTACTACTAACCACATATACCCACTTTGGTGGCTGCATGGTCCGAGACGCTACTCTAGCAATAGACCAGACTGATTATGATGGGAAAGATCGTGGTTCTACCATGGTTGAGTGGTTCCCCTATTACCTTTATCCACGCAAGTGCGGGTACATTTTCTATAAATTTAACCTTCATAATCTTTAACCTATTAGTATAATTATTACTTAGGTGTATAACCTGAATAGGTTTTAAGACGTGATGGTAAATAAACAACCTTTTCTTATTTGATTTTAAAGGTTGTTTTGCTTAAATCGATTGTTTTTATATTTGAAAAATTTACTGATATAATAATTATATAATTTTAAAGAAATAAAACTGAGAATTGTAGAATAAAGCGTACTGTCCCCTGGGTGTTTTGATTTAATTTGATATCTATATAAAAAGATTACAAAAAGCAATTACCTTTGTTATAGGACCTAATTGGAAATTTGCCATTGTTGTGATCTATAAATGGTAAAATATATTTAATTTGCTTTTATATGGTATAGAAAAAGTGTAAATAATTTCACCCTTTTTGCGTACTATTCCCAATATAAGCTATATCACTACAAATAATTGTGCATTTGTATATAATATAATAAGATATGTATCCTAAATTAAAATCTTGTTCCTAGCCTAATTACATTATTTATAAAGTGTTAATAAAGTTATTTTAAAGCTTACTAAATTTAACTGTATAGGTGTCATTAATTGCGCTCATAACATGAAGAATGAGATTACAATTTAAATCTTCCTACTTTGGTTTAATAGAAGTCTTGACTATTTTACATTGTTGAATATCTATAACAAACACAAGAACTTATGCATGAATTTGACAACTAATCCACATCCTTATCAACCAGTCTTAGCCAACATAAAATTTTAGTTCAGAAATAATTTATAGATAGCACCAACGGTAAAAAAAGCTTAATTTAGGTAAAAATAAAGACAAAAGTAAGGTAATATAAAAATCTAAAATTGGGCTAACAGCCACACACCAGAGTTTTTGTCAAGAGAACATACATGGGTGTTCACCATTATTAGCTTGCTCTATCGAATCATGAAAATAGCAATAGGCTTAAACCCTATTTTATATGTGTTTTCCACCTCTGAAAAGACATCTTTTGAATGTGGGGAATGCCAGGCCTCCACCGTGGTTCGGATTCCACGTTAAACTGTAGGTCCTCCATTTCATCTCACAATCACCCTACCGTTACACATTAGCATAAGAGCGTATAACCCGAACGGGTAGTAAGACGCGGTGCTAATAATAATAATAATAATAATATGTGTTTTCAGGACTTATTTTGATATATATTGATAAACTAAAACCTTTTAAATATATTCCTTATATTTTTAAACCCTAAACCTAATTTTTAATTTAATGAAATATTCTTCATTAAATATATATTCTTGATTTTATTTAAATTTAATATTAATTTTTCTCATACCTAGCTATCTTGGAATTTTATCAGAGCTTATTATATTCTATCATAAATATATGTTTGAAGACCTTGCTTTAATTTTTTTTTATCTATTCTCTCTATTTTGGTTACATAATTAGTGTGTTGCAAGCCTGTGCTTCAGAAACCCCCTAAAATAAATAACGTGGAAAAGTTCAGATTCTAATGTCTGTTAAAACATTAGATAAAAAAAATTGCTAATCAAATTAGGAGATTTATTGCTAAAAGTGTTTTATTCTTCTATTTTCTAAAGTTATTTTAAATGTATTGAAAACAATTCAATAACTGACAAGTTATATTTTGCCTACACCTTATAAATTGCCATTCTAACTACATGAGCAAAAAATAAAAATCTTAAAACTATATTAATAGTTTTATGAATATCTACTCGGTAGTGTGTGGTGTGTGCGCGATATAGGCCATTTTTCAATTAATATTCAAAATAGTACAATAATTGTTTCATAGATGGCTCTACAAGTCCGCTTTGGTTTCACACCTCGAAACCAGTGAAAATTAGTTTCGAGGGATTAGGAGACTAGAGTACACCAGGAGGTATTTATTATTTAATCATGTTCCTTTCCTAATAGTACATTCATTATACCCCAGATGGCTCTGTCGGTTATGTTTCTTTAAAAAATATTCCAAATAGTACATTCACTGTTTCATAGATAGCTCTGCTAGTCCTTTTTGGTTTCACGTCTTGAAAATAGCGAAAATTTGTTTCGAGGTACTAGGAGACTAGAGTATACCAGGAGGTATTTATTATTTAATTATGTTCCTTTCCAAATAGTACATTCATTATTTCCCAGATGGCTCTGTCAGGTATGTTTCTTTAAAAAAAGATTTCAAATAGTACATTCACTGTTTCATAGATAGCTCTGCTAGTCCTCTTAGTTTTCACATCTGGAAAATAGTGAAAATAAAATGGATGTTTTGAACTTAGATTCTGGTTGTGAAATACCTAGTGAATCTTTTGATCCAAATGACACAACTTCACAGTTTGTTCTACCATTGTAAAGGAAAGTTATAGCGCCACTTGGAAGAGGATTATTATGTCGGTGATTACCTCAAACAGTACACAACAGTTATATTTTAATATTAAAACAACCAGACAGGTTTTTTTTTAAATAAATAGAGTAATGAAATTAGTTGGATATTGGTGTGAATTTAAAAGTGTATTTTAATAAAACACTATCATTGAAACTAAACATTGTTTATATAACATTTACTTTTTTTAATATATTATTCCGTCATATAATGTCATTTTACAATTAATTGTGTAAATTATGTCAATTTTATATTAAACGTTTCCTAGTATTATATGAGTCTATTTTTATTATATAATCTTAATCTATTATTGAATTTATTTATATAAAACATCAGAAAAGTCAAGTGAATTAAAATAATGAAAATAGATAAGCAAAGGCAAGCTTTTTTTTAAAAAAAAACATTGTATGAGTGTATATATGATTAAAAAGACAGCCATTCAATTATTGATTAATTCCTGATAATTAATTTACAAGCAATCAATTTTGTTATCAATATATCTTTAAAAGGATGGGCAAGGTAATTGATTGGCGAAGATAGTCGCCATCAGGGCATCTAAGATATGTGTATTTCTAAAACTCTTAGGAAATTAGTCAAACTAGTTGACCTCCCAGGCGTGAACTGGTTTTAATTTACCAACAAGATGAAGTCTAATTTCTGAACGATTAAATTAAAACATAGTTCATGAGATGTAAACTGCATAAATTGACTAATAATTTCTATGAAGTAAACAAGTTATAACTTTTCCGAACATTAAATTATTATTTTGCCCATCTCTAATAAATGATTTGCGAACTATTGATGTACATGATATCGATGAACTATCATTTCAGTGAACTAAACCCTATATAATTATTAAAGTTCTGTCCAGTTCTAATGCGTACTTAACCCGTGAACTGTTTAACTTGAATGAACTATTCACTTTAGGAACTGAATCGCCTGCTTCGGTGACCACATGGTCTAAGGCGTCACCTTCCTGTAGGGTCAGGTGTTGGCAAAAGGTCGGTTGCGTGAGAAAACCACCACATCGTCAAGAAGAGGCAAACTTACCTTGCCTTATTCCACTATGGCACAGCTTATACCCTAAGATAGAGTCATAGTTTAATATGTCGACATATGACTGATATCTTTCAGAATAAATGAAGTGAACATTTTATTTATTTTATGTATTTTCTATAAAGGCAGGTATATACGTATTGGAGGAAATATTGAATTTAAAGAATAAATACAAAATGTACTATAGAAAAAAATAATTTAAAAGTAGAATAAAAAAAAGAATGGTGATCGCAGGACTTTTGATAAATGTAAGGTGATCAGGGGCCCCAAAAATATTGCCGAGCCCCGTGTTAGATTATATTGCCAATGACGGGGAGATCAGGGTTATAGTTCCGGTCGAATGTTCTGCCCAGATGGAAAAGCACACGAGTAAACATTAGGAAAATAATCAATACCAGAAATGGTACACTCTGGTTCTAAATCCAAAGGAAACCAAGGATATTGAGACCATTACTGATGTAGGTTACAATCATTTCGTTAGGTTCTCTTTGAGACGGCCAAAACCAATGTAAACCACACTTTGTCCGGAACGCTCCAGGTCTGTGGTTTGATATGCAACTCTTCGGGACGAACAGGTGTCCCCATGATTGAGGGGTAGAAATGTTTTTATGTTTTGTTTTATTCTTAACACGTGTTAGAGCTTTCTGCAGATTAGACAAATGAACTGAGATCAACAGGAGAACTTTTAAAATATCCGAATAATACTAGACTGGAGTAAAACTTATTTCGAGATTTCAGGAACCAGTTTTAACCTGGACGATAATAAATCACATATCAATTAAACTCTTGAATGAAACTATATATATTTTTAGCAAATCTTATTACAGGTTTGGGTTATTTGTTTATGTAGGCCTATTGATTGTATCCATGGTTTTAGGGAGTTAATATTTGAGAGAGAGTGTATTCACATTTGCATGGAAAGAGAGTGGAAAACCATTTTTTTTTTTAACTCTGTACACTCGACCGAGATTTGAACCTCAAATCTCCCCGTCATCGGCTATCTGGTCTACTGGGAGGGTTGTGCCTTAAACCAATCCGTCAGCGAATTGGGTAGCAATTATTTAATAAATGACTTGTCGACTTTATTAAACAACTTTTAACTTATATCGCCCGCCCTGCAATCAATTGGTTGATTTTCAAGTCAAGTGATATGTTTCAACATATTATATGTTACTGGTTCCATATCTAGCCCTTGAGGGAATAATATGTGAATTAAATTAATCAGGTACACTAATTGTATATAAACACATTAACAAGGTTTCATATAATAGTATTTCCTAGGGGAAGACTGCCATGTGGCATCGAAATATTGAAACATTCGTAAATATGTGTTTTCAACTTTTATTTTTGCTTCATTTTCTACAATTTTATTTACATAATATTGTTTAATTTTCTATGTAAAACAGGTAAACATTTTGCAAACAAGTTTTTATCAAAAATACAATTCTACCAGGAATACTTGAATTAATACATTGCCGAATATTTACATTTTTTGAAAAATGAGATAGGTTATATGACCATACATCAATTCATGCGTTGGAGAAATCTCTGGTAATAATATTCATATGCAGTTGTAATTTTTGCCGATTTTTTTTAAAGTTAATTCAGGGTGGCTACAAAACATATTTTACAAAATTCCTTGATATTTCCAGGTAACATTTTTCAATTTTCCCCGACTACTTTTTTCCAGTTTTAATGATGACTTTTGTATTATTTATTATTGATCACATATTAAAAAACGTTTGTATCTACTAAACATAAACGGTTTTATCAGTTATTTAAAAAATTAAAATGTTATTTTATTTAGGTATTAACTTTTGTTTTAGTGTTTAGTTGCAAAATTAATGGGGTAGCTTAGACATATTTTTTAATTCCCTGAATTTTCCTTATTTATAGTTAAATTACCTGACATTCCCCTGTCTGTAGCCAAGAAGTAATTTTATTATACATCAATAATATAATTGAATTGGTATGTGGAATAAGGATAACATTTCATAAATATGGTAAAATGAACTGAGATCTAATGAACGGAAAAAATAAAGTGAATATTTTGGTCTCAATTCACGATTAAAATCAGCCTTAAAAGTTTTTGTTGATTGGAAGAATATTCCTGGAATGTTAACCTTTTTCCACTGGACAGTGAGCTTGTAAAGCTGATATTAATAACAGTGGTATATTGGACCATTCATTCTCAAGAGTCAATCCATTTTATAAGCGGTAGAAAGACATTTTAAAAGCTCGACCAAACTAATTAAGAATGGAAAACTGAAAACAAGTCCATTATTGGTTTTTGCAACACAAAACATGTAGACTAAATGTCACTCATTTAGCATGTATGCTGGTGGCTGGAAGGTTATGGTTTAATTCCAGTCAGGGTTTAATGAGGGCCTTTTTCCCCTAAATAGTTTATACAAATGCAGGTATATTTCCTCTAAATTCAAAGTTAATAATCCTTACTCAAATAATATGTTATTACAGTCTTATTTATACCATCTTAAGATAATTAAACTCATATTCAAATTAGATTAAAGATAGAGACAAATGAACAAGGGCCTCGGACCTGGAGAATGTGTCTTAGTGCATCAATGCTTTCCCACCGAGCTATCAAACAATTGTCCTGTGTCCAAAGTCATTCTTCACTCATAGCTTAAGGTAGAGTTTGTAACATAAGCTGGTGACCTGGCAGTCTAGGGGTAAGGTGTCGGACTTCTGTGCTGACGGCCGGGGTTCAATCCTTGGTCCCGGCACAGATTTATCTGATTACCAAACCCTTCCTTCACCTCTGACAAGACATCTTGTGAATGTGGGGAATGCCAGGCCTCCACCGTGGTTCGGATCCCACGTTAAACTGTAGGTCCTCCATTTCATCTCACAATCACCCTACCATTACACATTAGCGTAAGTGCGTATAACCCGAACGGGTAGTAAGATAGTGGTGATAATAATAATAATATCATCACCGCGTCTTACTACCCGTTCGGGTTATACGCACTTACGCTAATGTGTAATGGTAGGGTGATTGTGAGATGAAATGGAGGACCTACAGTTTAACGTGGGATCCGAACCACGGTGGAGGCCTGGCATTCCCCACATTCTTTTTTTACATATATATAATTTCCTCCATGTGCTATCAGGGTGGCTACAAAACATATTTTACACAATTCCCTGACTTTTCCAGGTTTTCCAGGCAACATTTTTCAATTTTCCCTGACTACTTTTGTTCAGGTTTAATGGTGGATGACTTTTGTTTATTTATTATTGATCACATATTAAAAAAAAAGTTTGTATCTACTAAACATAAACAGTTTTATCAGTTATTTTATCTAGGTATTATTAACTTTTGTTTCAGTGTTTAGTTGTGAAATTAATGGGATATTTTAAACATTTTTCTAATTCCCTAACTTTTCCTTATTTTTAGTTAAAATTTCTTGACATTTCCCTGTCATCCAAAAATTCCCTGTCTGTAGCCACAATGTGCTATGTAACCACCTCCTTTCTTTGCTTCTTTAGAGCAATCTTCTTTTAAACATTTCTTCTTGCCATTCCTGTTATTGAATTCTATGTATATTACACTAAGCCCCTTTCCGATCTTTTAGTTCTGAACAACTCGCCATCTTACACCTCATGTGAACCATAGTCTGTTTTACAGTCTCATTACGGTTGGAAATGTCTCGACCCAAAATCTGTGTTTTTGATTATTTGGAGTATCATGGCAACGTAGTATCTTTTGACGTTTATCTGTAACAGAAACAAACTATCATTTTTAAATAGGTAATGACAAAGGAAATAAAACCCAACGTAATTCTCATTTTTATACTAATATTTACAAAGGGCTGTAACAAACTAACACTGAAAACAATACTAAAGAAATCATAGACTACTAAATAAGACAAAACATATCAAGTACCAGGTGTAGAAGAACACTAAACCAATAATTTAAAAAAATAATAATTAAAAAATTGAGATTAATAATCCTTTGGAAAAAAAGTCCAATGAAAAACATTATCATAGCCCCGTGTCTTACTACCCGTTCGGGTTATACGCTTAAGCATTAATTACACTAATGTGTTAGGAATTGGGAAGGTTGAATATAGAGGAAGTGAACACACAATTGTGTGGAGGGAGAGTAGAAAACCATTTAGGGAAAAAAAAAACCTCGGTTCACCCGACAGAGATTCAAACCTCGATCGCCCTGACCTCGCCAGTTTAGCTCAACAAAAACCAGCGTGTTAGATAATTACACCACTGAGGCAGTTGAAAACAACCTAGATTAATTAGTGATAGTGGTGTTCTATAAATAACAGTACACAAGTACTAGATGACTTGAAGGCAAGAATACAATTCTGGGAGCTGAAGTAGAAGGCGGAGGACAGGGTGCATTACTGGTATAACTTCACTGGCAAAAGGAATGGCCCTGTCGTAAGACAGAACATCTAATTAAATGAATAATAGATGGTGCACTTGAGTGAGGACTATCATACCTCTTTTCAGTGATATCAACAGTTTATACCATCTTTGGCTGGGTCGGTTAAGTTTTTCCCTTCCCCCGTTATTTCCCTCTCACTCACACACTTGCTCTTTTTCTTGGCTCCCTTTGTTTGCGAGTCCTGCTTTGAGATTATTGCACGTGTTCTGTAATAAGTGTTGAGAGAATCTTACAGTGAGTGGTCGTTGGGCCTTTACTCAAGCGTTTGTGTTTTGTTTATGAATGTAAGACTTAGAGCTGCTGAACGGTGTTCTGTAGTGTTACTTGTAGCGCAGTGCTGTCGAACCTGATGTGATAATAGATCATCCATGCGCAGCCACAAGGCTCCGGGTGATGACATTTAAAAGGCAGTTGTCGGCAATACGTTGTCTTGGATTCCGCTCTCGTTGTTACTCCATACATTCCGTGTTATTCACACAGAGGTGTGGGCAGCAATCCTTGTTGGTCACTAGAATTTACACATCTATATATCAGTGTATTGTTAGTACACAAACATTAAATAATAGTTTGAGTAAATGGGGAAAAAACACACAGTGAAAGCTTATTCATCAATAATATAACTTAAGTGAACTTTTGTAATTTAACTGTAATGTAACGAGAGTATCAGGTTCTGAATGAAACCAGATCTTTTTTTTAAATGTGTTTGTTATCAAGATAAGTGTAAAATATAATATTATGTATCTAAACACTCGTCAAAAGTATAACCTTAAGTGACCTTTATAACAATGAGTTACTGGTGGAAATAACATAAAATATTATTATTATTAGCACCGTGTCTTACTACCCGTTCGGGTTATACCCACTTACGCTAATGTGTAATGGTAGGGTGATTGTGAGATGAAATGGAGGACCTACAGTTTAACGTGGGATCCGAACCACGGTGGAGGCTTGGCATTCCCCACATTCACAAGATGTCTTGAATAATATAAATAGGAGACTTGAAAGACATGGGGACAAAGTTATACTCATGATGTCACATCAAGGTCAAATATAAACCCATTAGGGAGGGGGTGTTATTAAAGTTTAGTTTAGTAGAATATCGCTTAAACCCATCACTAATTGAAATGTTAGTTTCAACAGATGCTACCAGATGGCATTTTTTATAGCATAACATTAAGGTGCGGCAGAAGGGAGCACGATTAATTTTAGTTTTTATAGCACTACATTTTTTTGTCCAAAATAAATCAAATATTTCTCCAGTAGCAATGTAGAGTTTAGTTTTCTGCACATGCTAATATCAACGGATCTTGAATATCGGTCAAGGGTGTCCTGGAATGTTGTCAAAACATTTTAAATAAAGAGAAAAAGTTATGACAAAATTACAGGACATCCTTGACCGATATTCAATATCTTTTGATATTAGCATGTGCATAAAACTAAACTTTACATTGCCACTGGAGAAATATTTGATTTATTTTGGACCACAAATTTATATTCTATAAAAATTGAAAAATACTTGCACTCCCTTCTGCCGCACCTTAATAAAGATGGTCATGTTTTTGACATATTTTTGTTAAATAATTCTTAAAAATTATTTGAAGACCAATTTAATCCTGAGACAGAGGAATAAACCTACGATAAGAGTAAACAATGCCAGAAACCCGACTTTTCAAATTTCTGTACAAATAAAAAACAAATACCTCGGGTTCTTCTTTAATTGAAAACAAAGTGCAAGAAGTTTCCAACTCAGATTCATTTGGTGTATTAATCGGTGAAGATGGTGTCTCGTCTGTTGAGTCGTGTGTTAAATAATCAACCTGAAATTTGAAAATAGATTTTAAAGAAAATTTATTTGGATTTTGAGGTATGAATTAACTTATTATCACAAAGTTGAAGTACTATTAAAAATAATAAATGATTTGAATTAAATTTTTACTAAACCAATAGTTTCTGAAATATTGGCAAATATATATATATATAATTAAATTAAGGTCTGGGAAATTGAATGTTATTATGCAATGCACCGTACTATTGCTTGATTGTTTTCATCTCTCTCTCTCTCTCTCTCTTTCTCTTTGTTTGTTAAGTTTGCATTTTACTCCTTTTCCCTATTGTATTTATGTTTATCTCTATCTCTGGTTAATAAAAATAGATTTTCTATTAATTATTTTTCATTAATAGTACACATTTTCTTGGGCTATGACAAAATTTATATTCTCATGATCACCTTTTCAATAATTTAAACATATTTAAAAGAAAAAACCATATATCTAGTTATGGGAAATCATCTTACCTCAAGTCCCAAAATAGTTTCATTGCTGGACTCGATTTTAGGATCCCATTTCAATGTAGAAATGTCTGTTTGTAAACGCGGTGCGGTATCCTCCATTTGAACACTTTCTGCGTCGCAAGGCTCCAGTTTAACACCTACAACAGTGATGTAGCGTATGATTTAGGTGGGGAGAACCGTCGAGAAGTTAGTCACCGAAGTTACTAAAACAATTTTAATATATTCATACATCGAGTCATGTAATCTGTAGCTGTTAATTTTGATAGATGTTGTCCATATCTATAAAATAACATAAATAATATATATATTAATATTTAGCACTGCGTCTTACTACCCGTTCGGGTTATACGCTTTAAGTACTAATTACTTCTAATGGATTAGGAATTGGGAAGGTTGAATTGGAGGAAGTGAACCCGCATTTGCGTGGAGGGAGAGTGGAAAAACATTTAGGAAAAACCACTCCCAGTTCACCCGACTGAGATTCGAACCTCGATCTCCCCCGTCCTCAGCAGTCTAGCTTCAACACGACAAGCGTGTTAGCCAACTACGCCACCGAGGCGGCTTTTCCAAGGAAATCTTTAACTAAATAAACCACATATAAACGGTGACGAGGCCTAATGCCAAGTGCACCGGGGATTGTTTTCCGTGTGTAATTTTCCTCTAAGCAAACTTTCACAATTTTACCCCTTAAATCAGGTGGTTTTATAACCTTACCATTAAATTTAACAATCTTAAAAAGTACTTATCTCAAAACACTAATCCTTTTTTTAAATAAAAATTCTTGTGAAGAGTGTAAATGGGTATAATAAAACATGTGGGTTGTGAGTACAATTCAAAAATATATACTTTAATCAAATACTAAGCAATTTATTGACGATTACTATATGGAAGACGTTAAAATTCTTAGACACAGCCCTCGTGTTAACTTACTGATTGTTGGATCCATTTCTTTGATTGGATATTTGGCTATAGATTCATCATCGGAAGGGACAGAAGTGTCATTTGGAAGATTCAGCGACGGTATGACTCCATTTTTTAACTTCCTTTTTTTAGGTGAACCTAAAAACACGAATACGAGTTACAATTGATATTTATGTGTCTCAATATTGAGGGGATAGGAAAATGAAGAATTGGTTGTAAGAGGAAATATATAAACTTACATAAAAGTGAATGAGGGGTTAAGGGAGGAAAATAGTCGTAACTAAACACAACCAAAGTCTGTACCAATGCAATACCATTGCTGCAAGCGGGCGTTAAATTTATATTTGTATTATATCTCCATAAGGAAAACTCTTTTCCTTTTACAATCCTCGGTCCCGGCACAGATTTATCTGATTACCAAACCCTTCCTTCACCTCTGACAAGACATCTTGTGAATGTGGGGAATGCCAGGTCTCCCACCGTGGTTCGGATCCCACGTTAAACTGTAGGTCCTCCATTTCATCTCACAATCACCCTACCATTACACATTAGCGTAAGTGTGTATAACCCTAACGGGTAGTAAGACGCGGTGCTAATAATAATAATTATAATAATTTTTTTTTTACTGAGGTAATTTTTTTTTGTTATTTAAATTTTGTATGTACATAATTTGAAGAGCTCAGGAACTATGATTTTTACATAGAAAAAAATAATTATAAATGATTTTTTAATTACTTCTTAGTTAGTCTCAGTTGTATTAAATACAACAGGCTGGAAAAAAAATCTCAACATGATGTAGGGTACATAATTATGGGTAAAAATCAAAAGAAAGGCTAATCAGTTGTATATAACCTGTAGGCTAACTCTAAAACCAATAAGAACAAAAGGTAGGAACAATATATATATATATATATATATATATATATATATAATATGAGAAACATAAAGGTTAAAAATTTTCTAGAGAATAATATAGGAATCATATCTTAAGAAAACATAATTAGGTATATTAATATGATAAAAAATAAATCAAAAAAGGAGGGCCTATCAAATATACAAAATATGAAAAAAAAAATCACAATTATATTTAAAGATTAATTACACTGTATTATATTTAGAGGAAGCTATTTTTACAGTAGCATTTAAAGGAAGGCGCTTATTTGATAGCTAAACGAATTGTTAGATCCCAACATTCATAGATTAACTCATTAAGTTGTGTGATCGACAAATGTCACTTTTAATATGGTAGATATTCTAAATATATATCAAAACATTGATAATATAGTAAAATATTATTAGTGTTGACCACAGAGAATATGTTGGTATTTTATTAATGTTTATTTTATTTATGTTTTGAAAATCGTGGTAAGCGTACTGACCCCGCAAAACTTATTTTACTGTGTAAAAATGACGTTACTTGTACATTTGGTCGCGAATTAAACTTTTTACCCATAATCTGAAGCATACTAACATCAGCCAAGGGGACAAGTCTGTAATGGTTTATGATATAGAACTAATGTGTCTCCAGTATAAAAGGCTTATCTTTTAAACTTTATTTCTTTGTTAATTCTAAGAACTTAGATGTATCAATTTACCTCGAAACGAGCTTAAGAAGTAGGAAGAACGTTCAAAGTGTTTGCCACAAATTCTAGAACTTTCAGTAACAGGTATTCTAGTGTTTATTTTATCAATCCACACTTTACGCAGTTTTTTGTTTTTGGGAAATTTATGAAAAGAAAAGTTTTCATTGTTTCTTGTTATTTCTTTACAGCCATTAACAACACATCTTGAATGGCCCATTCTAAGAAAAATTTAAAAGGGTGCGAAATAAAATAATCATAGTGTTTGAAGGATTCCTTTTTTGTTTAGCTCATAGATAAAAGTATAGTTACACAGATGAAACCTATGAACAATTTTCGAAATTTAAATCTTCATAAAGCTCCAAGCTCGGTACAACTACTATAATAATTAATAACCACAATGGTCTAGTTATACTAGCATCCACATTAGCGCGCCTGAATTCGAAACACTTAACGTAAGTAAGGCTGAGTTTGTACTCTTGCATAACGCATAGCCGGTAGTAATTAATAGTGAATAGCGCACAGTGGCAAATTCATAAGAAAATTACATCAATTTATAATAAAACGTTGTGTGCAAAATCTTCATTCAATCGATTATATTTTATTAATATAAAATGGCCTAAACATTTTTCAATGCTAAATATGTATTTAAAAAAACTTTAACAAAGGGTTCATTCAAAAAAACAATGTTAATGAAGCTGTATCTTTTGAAACATTAATTTTCTTAGTTTAAGTTTCGCATTTGCTATTAAATAAAATTTGATTTTTATTTTGCTCCGTTTTTATTATTGTTATGAATATTAGTGCAGACCTACTTCTAAATAACAAAATGAAAAATATAATTTATCTTAAATCATGTAGGCAATCACAGTCAGTGAGGATAAAACAAAGAGAATTTGTGAATAAAAAACAAATACGGCTATCACAAGACATTTCAATCATAGATAGGATAACAGAAGCTGGTTATTTTTGTAAGCTTGTATGGTGGCGTTTGGGGCCATACATGCATTACGTAACGCACTTGAATAGGGGAGGCCTGTGGCTCGGATTCCACGTTAAACTGTAGGTCCTCCATTTCATCTCACAATCATCCTACCATTACACATTAGCGTAAGTGCGTATAACCCGGGTAGTAAGACGCGGTGCTAATAATAATAATAATAGGGGAGGAGTCTATAGTAGCTTTTCACTGCGTGACGTGCTGGCGGCGGGGGTTAAATCCCAGGCACAGATTTATCTGATTACCAAACCCTTCCTTCACCTCTGACAAGACATCTTGTTAATGTGGGGAATTCCAGGCCTCCACCGTGTCAATCACCCTACCATTACACATTAGCGTAAGTGCGTATAACCCGAACGGGTGGTAAGACGCGGTGCTAATAATAATAATAATAATTCACTGCGTGACATGGAGGGTGGGGGCTTAGGCTAGCGTAACTTAACGAAGTTTTAGTTTATAAAACAAAAAATAAAAATGTTTGAATTTATTAAATTAAATGAAATGAAATAGGTAGGTTACTAAAAAGTGTTTCATTAAGTTTTTAATTAGTAGTTAATCTATTTGCAGGAGAATTGAACTGTTTTTCCTATTCATTTCTCAAGATGCGATCAATCTTATGTCTGTAGACAAAGATGTATTGTGGCTCCCCGAAGAACAAGTCGAAGTAAAAGAACCCACTGACTTGACTCATGAAACCACTCCATAGGAAATATCTCTATTCACAAATGTAAATGAATGGTTGCAACAGAATTGTTTGGAAAATGTTTAAAACATGATCTAGTCATGTATAAGCTTAAGCTTTTTCACACTTTTAAGATAGTGTTTTTTGTAAATACAAATAAAACTGCTTGACTATAAATTGCATCGTTTATTCGAAATTCTATTTATTTTAAACTTATAAAATTCGACGTGAAAATAAATAGTCTACTAAAAAAAACTAGCCCATTCGAAAATGACATGAAGAAAAAGGTGTTTTTTATAGTTGAAACTGGGGGTGTTACGTAATTTAAGAGGAGGAGGGGTTGCCAAAGCGTTACGGAGCGTGATATGAGGGAGGGAGTCAAACAAATGCCTTAAATTGCGTTACGTAATACATGTATGGCCCCTTTAATTGATGATATCCTCGCTTCACATTCTCATTGGTTGATAGGTTGATAGGATTATTATTGAAATCTAAAACACTACGTCACTTTTCTCCAACTAATTCTAAATTACCTTTAGTTTGTCCTCGGCTAGCTCCCTTGAGGTAAGAGAAATATATTCTCATTGGGACCCCCAGGTGGGTGAAGCTGAGTAGGTCAGATGACCTTGGCTTTTGGTGAATACGGCTGCAAAGAATGGGAGGGCGGTTATTGGCCTCGTAACTTTCACACTCTCTACAACTGTGGCTCTGGGCTGACAGGAAAAAAGGAATATGGGAGCTAGCGGGTGATGGGGACAGTTACCCTCACGCAACACACCTACAACTATTTTTTAGCACGGTTAACTTCTTTCTTGGGTCAACATTATCATACATCCACCAGTTTATCCAGTGTAAAGTGCACACAAGCTTGTACTATTTTCAGCACACTATACCGAAGTTTCCCCCTTCACCCCAGTGATTACGCGGACACCTTACAATTCACGCGATTGAACGAGTTTCCATCGACATATTATACAACAATTCTTTAAACACAAACAGAATTCAATTTTAAAATCTAAATTACCGTATACATTAAAAGACAATAGAAACTGAATATAGGAAGGTAAGAAGCCGATTTAAGCCTTCTCAAACACCTTTCCCTCTCCAAGCAGCCTGTGGACTGCCAAGCGATTGTGGTGAGGGGAAGTGGAGACGTGAGCTAACGTCCGTCGAACACCCATGACTTTGACCAAACTTCGCAAAAGTTTTCATAGTAGGTAACCGTCTAGGCCCAGATATGGCTAGGATTTTCCCCACCACTTTTACAAGCAGGTACAAAAGTCTCTTAAAACTGATTGAGTAATTTTTTTTTCAAGAATTTTAGCTTAAAAATCTAAAATTAAGAGTATATCTCAAAACTTTCTCTACCACAAAAGAACTTGGTTTAAATCATGGTGGGACCTAAATATTTGTTGCTGTAGTGATATTGATTTTTAAGATATCGTTGCTCGTGTATTCAAAGCCTGTTTTATTTTATACGTGTAATTTTAGAACCAACCTGTACGGCAAGATACAATCCATTTCACGTCCGTATACCATCGCTTGAGTCTATAGAGCTGGCTATCCAGCTGCTAACATTATTACTTTTAATTATTATCTACGACAACAAATAAATATTCATGCCAAATTGGGATTGTTTTAAAGACGTATGCATAAACCCAAACTATACCATGTTGGTCAGAATTTAAATAAAGAGAAAACGATTAAATAGGTGATCAAATAAAATCTTATACTAAAATACAATCTGTTAAGTGCATTTACTCTTTTGAATAAAGTTCATTTTTCAATAGTACCTACCAAACTACCACCCACTTCGGTGGTCTAATTCACTACTTTTGTAGTAGGCCAGACTGCCGATGACGGGGAGATTGAAGTACGAATCTCGGTCGGATAAACTGAGTTTTTTTCCAATATGGTTGTCCACTCTTCCCTCCATGCCAATGCTGGTATACTCTAATTTCAACCATCCTTATTCCTAACTCTTTATTGGTTACATATTCGTATAATCTGAACAGGTAGCGAGATGAAAGAGTTAACTTATGTCATAACAACAGAGCAATGTTTGAATGTTGGTTTTGATTTACATAACCAGAGTGAACACGCACGCTGAAAAGTGCTGACTTAGTGTATATTAAGTAACAAGCTAGCCAGTTTTAAAGAGAATACTGATCATTCATAACAATGTTGAACTAGTTAGCCGGGAAAGGGGCCATAGCAGGGTATACGAGACTTTTATTTTTTTTGGCATCGGGGCTGTCACGATTCCATCGATATCACGGGCAGTTACGTTGATCGATGCCATACCATTTCAGACTACATCTCCGGGTCATCAGTAGCACTTGTACTTGGAGGTAATCCGTTGAGCCCAGGGTCCCGAGATCGAGTTCTGTAGAGGTAACGCGTCGTAGTAACAGTTAACTTGGCCGGTCTAAGTATTCACAAGTTAAGTTAGTTCTTCCACGAGAACGGGTGTCCGTTAATTTTACTCTTCATCTTACGACCGACACCACATTTTGCTATTAAACCGAAATTCGTTAACCTACATTTTCTTTCGAACCCACATATCTTTTAAAATTTAGTACGCGTCTTACTCCCCGTTCGGGTTATCCGCTTAAGTAATAGCTACGCTAATGGATTAGAAATTTAGGAAGGTTGAATTTAAAAGAAGTGAACCCACATTTGTGTGAAAGGAGAGTGGAAAAACCATATAGTAAAAACTACTCCCAGTTCGACCAGCCGAGATTCGAACCTCGATCTCCCCATCCTTGGCAGTATAGCTCAACACGAAATTAGCGCGTTAGCCACCAAGGCGGGTTCCACACGATTACCTTGCCCGCAAGCTATACTGACAGATCAATCCCACGAGGGGGTAAGGTCATGGCACTTATTTAAATAT
This sequence comes from Timema douglasi, assembly GCA_901482245.1. Classification (NCBI taxonomy): domain Eukaryota; kingdom Metazoa; phylum Arthropoda; class Insecta; order Phasmatodea; family Timematidae; genus Timema; species Timema douglasi. The sequence goes on along the minus strand of CABEEJ010001082.1, from coordinate 63,177 downwards.
TTAGTCTTTAGAAAGGGTATGAAACCCTCTATAAAAGATTTCTACCCCATATAACTAATATTTATTGTTGGCGCCTAAAATGTTTCATCACTGTTCACTGACTAACTTTTAATTTACACCATAAGCTTGTCCTCAGTGAGCCTCACTTGCAGTCAGTGAACGCTTTTATTAGGACCACGAGGTAGGTAGAGGCGTGTGCTAGCCTCGGATATTTTGGGGCTGATGGTTAAACACAGAGGAACACGGCAGGTGAATACAGGGAGGAGGAGAAATGAGTTAATTGGCTGTTGTCACAAAAGCCATTGCGCTCCTGACAAAGTGTGGGCGCCAGACACTTTACTTCCTAATGCCACTGCCTCTAGCGTTTCTGTCCGATAAAATGGTCTACGGTTCTAAGTCTTAGTTTAAGGTGCGGCAGAAGGGAGAGCAAGTATTTTTACACTTTTGATAGAATTGAATTTTTTTGACCCAAAATAAATCAAATATTACTCCAGTAGCAATGTAGAGTTTAGTTTTCTGCACATGTTAATATCAACAGATCTTGAATATCTGTCAGGGGTGTCCTGGAATTTTGTCAAAACTTTTCTCTTAATTTAAAAAGTTTTGACAACATTCCAGGACACTCTTGACAGATATTCAAGATCTGTTGATATCAGCATGTGTAGAAAACTAAACTCTACGTTGCTACTGGAGGAATATTTGATTTATTTTGGCCAAAATAATTTAATGGTATAAAAACTGTAAAATTAATTGCGCTCCCTTAGGCCGCACCTTAAGTCTTGGTCAAAAGAATGGGGCAATGTTGTTTTGGGTGGTCCAGCTAGCAACTACCATAATGGAACTATAATCATAGGGAGATATTTAATGGTAGCCCCACGTCGCCCTTAAGAAACTGTTTAACTCCTTGGATAACATCTAGCTTAGGTAGGTAATACAGCTAGAACCAGACGTCCTAAGAGCCTGTCTCACCCCCAAGATAACATCTAACTTAGGTAGGTAATACAGCTAGAACCAGACGTCTTAAGAGCCCGTCTCACCACCCAGATAACATCTAACTTAGGTAGGTAATACAGCTAGAACCAGACATCTTAAGAGCCCGTCTCACCCCCCAGATAACACTTAACTTAGATAGGTAATATGGCCTAAATTTAAATGTAAATTTGATTTTGTAAACTTTATCTTTCCTTTTGAAAATATTAATTGAGACCCCAGAGGGCCTGTAGCCCAGGGCCATACAAAATTAGCCAGCCCTGTGTGGACATACAACATACAAATATTTACTCATTTCATTAATTTAAATTCAGGGTGTCCAGCAACTTGTAAAACAGGGGAAAGTGAGGGAATTTTATAAAATTTCTGGAATTTTCACGTTTTCATTGAACAAAACTCAACTTTTATTTACAAAAGTAATACTCACCGCTTAGCCCTTTAAACATAGTTGTCCTTGATGAGCACACTAATCTCAATTCTCCAAGTCATGTGATTTTCGTGTCGTCTTTCCACCCTTCTCTTGCACGGGATTGGCCGAAATTAAGGCATGGTTATTTATGCGTTGACGTAATAATTAGATTACATTATAGGAAGAAGAATTTTTCTAAAAAAAAATCTGTCTTGCAAGTATTTTAATATTAGCCGGTGTAAGGCGATATTTTAATAAATATTACAAATGGCTTACTCTGAAAACTTAACTTCGTTCGCAGCACCCAATAGCCCATTGCTTTAGGTTGAAATCCTTTAACCCCTTCATAGAGTGACACAATTTCAGAACTTGTATGTGTTTAGAAATATGATTACATTAAGTTATTATCCTAATAAAATAATTGTCACCTTTGCCTTTTGTTTCTTAAGGCCCTTGTCCCTGTCTAGTGCAAGTCTAAAACCTATATTGTGGGATGGTGGCCAAAAAGGTTAAAGGCGTGGCTTCACAACCAACCAAAGTATCCTTCCGCGCCAACAAGAACAGATGGATCACGGAACCCGTAGATGGCGCTAGTTACCGGACAGGTCTTGCGGAAAAATCGTACATTTGAAAATGTAAGTTTTCTCGAGAACGAGTGAAATTTGTATGTTAATATTTTCAACACCTCTTCTAAGATAATGTATCGATGTTTATTAGGTGTTACATTTTCTTATTTTTTGTATTGTAGCCGGCAGGTTTCTATTGAAAAATATCAGTTTTATCGATATTTTATCAATGTAAAAATGATAGAGGGGAAGTGTGTATAAAAAGTATAACTTAATCAACATGTTTCAATTACTGAACAAACCGTTCCCGGAAAGAAATTTGCAAAACTATTAAAATTCTTAAAGATAATTGTTTGTTCCCACGGCTCTGCATTTCCACGCCAAATAAAAAGGGCTAATCGCCTTAACACGTGGGCTTGTTATCTCTCAGGATGTGCTATGGTTAAAGCTAAGGGGGAGGTGATTACGTAAATTATACTTGTGTGGGTTCGTGATTAATGTTAGACTTGTGTTTAAAAAAAGAGTTTATTAATATTACAACATCTAATACAAATGTGATGTTGAAAGTGATATTAGAATGAAAGAATATTAGGAAGCTTGTGACAAACGAGAAGTTAGGATTACCCAATGGCCTGTATGACTTTTAGGTGGTTCTAAAACTGTTCCCGAACCCCGGTATCGAGCGGTAGCCCTAAAAACAAATACTGATGAACCAGCGTCCTAGCCCGCGTAGTCCCGAATCGGGCAGAGTGACCCCTAGAATTTGGTGTTGTTTAGTCAGCCACGATGGTTGAATCCCGTACATTTTCTCCTGACCCCTGGCCTGACCAAAGAATGCTTGGCAATGTTTTTGTGGTCATCTCCAATATTCTATTTGTTTATAGGATAATTAAAGCAACCTGCAACCCTCGTTTTATCATTCGCAATCCATAACACACGATATTACACAAACGCGCCTTCCAATTTAGGCCATGCGGTTACAAAATACTTGTAATATATAGTGACTGGAAAAGTTGGAAATTGGCTCTGGAAAAGTCAAGGAATTTTAAAATATAGTTTGGCTGGCTACCCCAAAATTAAAATTAGTTATTTTTTTTCTCCACAAAACAAAGTTACTCTCTTGTATGCGTGAATGTTTCAAGCTGTATTACTCACTTAAGTTAGGTATTATTCAAGAGTTGGGATGAGCTCCTAAGCTATACAGTTGGCCTCGGTGGACTTGAGGAAAAAGTGCTCGTGGGTTCAAAACCAGCCGAGGTCAACGAATATTTCTTGAGCATAAAAATCCGCGGCACAACTTTCTTTCGGAGGGGAAGTAAAGCCGTCGGTTCCACGTCGACTGTGGCTTGTAAAATAACCCTGTAAGGTATGTGAAAATACCTTTACCGGCAAAATTAATAGGCTCTTTTTTTTTGCCCACTCGTAAAAATTAATTAGGTACTTCAGGTGTCAAGAAGAGTCCCGTTTATTTTAATATATTTGTATCTATTTTTTTAGCACCGTCTCTTACTATATGTTAGAGTTATACACTTATGTACTAATTATGCTAATTGTTTGAGGGGTTATGAAGGTTATATTTATAAAAAGTGTACCCAGATATGCGTGGAGGGAGAGTGGAAACCCATTTTTTTAGTAAAACCCTCCTCGGTACAACCGGTCGAGATTTGAACCTCGATCTCCCTGTTCAGTATATTGCGGGACCATGCAAAATGGTTCAATTTTTATTATTACTGTGAATTTTAATATTTCACAGCTCGACTGTTTTAAAACATGGAATTTACATTAATAATTGATATAACTCACATAATTAGTGTTTTTCTCTTCTTCAATCAATTTTTTAAAAAAAAGAGCACCATTTAAATAATTATAAGATGTCAGAAATTTAATAATTTATGAAACATTGTTTTGTTTTTTGTATTTAATTAATGATGTAGGGGTGTGTTAAACTTGAGGTTACATTAATTTGCTATTGATTATCAATTAAAACAGCTAAGCTAATATCTGGGTTTCTAATAATCCAGTTATTATTATAATTCGAACAAACTCGGAGGGAATAACCTTTGTCACGTGTGTGTAAAGAAAAATAGAATAGTGAAATGAGATTTGCTAGAGGTCGGCAGAAAATATAAGACCAGGGTGAAAATATAATAGTGTACCGCGTTGGTTGGTTGAAATTTTACTTCAGTACGAAGAAGAAGAAAAAGAAAAATTCAAGGGTTTGAAAATGTCATTCCATCATATATTTTATATGGTTTTACTTTTTCTCTTTCAAACATTAACACTTGAAAATTTTGATTATAATTCAAAAGATTGTATAAAAATATATGTTGACTCAATTGGCATCAATGACCATTTTTTTGTAGAGAGCAAACTAGTTTTAGACAATTATCTTTCGAAAAAACCCGCCGAGTTAATTATTGTTTGTAGTGACAATTCAAATATTTGCAATTACATTCTTCATAAAATTGGTAATGTGTTAAATTATTCTACTACAGTTTTCGACTTTTTCCCTTGTTCCGAAAACATATCAAAGAAGATTATGACTAATACATTCCGTTCACAAATACCGATTAGAAAATGGGATTCAGTCATTTGGGCCACAGATAGAAATAAAGAAGGAGAATTGTTCCTTGAATGTATTGGCTCTTTGAGGGAATTGTTCAAAGCCAAATCTTTTTTTATAATAATCAACACACCGTCGGATTCCGAGGGACAAAATGCTTTTGAACCAATTCAAGAACAGGCTTGGAAAAAATACTATGCCTTAAATATAAATATATTATCTCGAGGTGGAGTCGGTTATAAACATATCAGAAATAAAAGTAGGCTCTGCGTCAACAGTCATAAATCATCTTTATCCATCTATGATCCTTTTTTCAAAAAAGAAACCATCATACAAATAAGCGATGAATTTTTACAGGGTAAATATACTAACGTGTTCCCTGGAGAGCATTTGGACTTGAACGGGTACCCCATATGGGTGTCGATGTTTGAATACATTCCGACGGCGGTTGAATCCAGAACGACCGGTGGACAGGTTTCTTACTCTGGTTACGATGGATATAACGTCGACACCCTGATCGCGCGTATGAACGCCACACCGGAATACTGTCATCCGCGAAACAGCGCCTCTTTGTTTGGGGTGGTCGACGATCAGGGCAAGCTGACAGGGTCAGCAGGGGACGTAGCTTACAAGAGGGCCGATATCACCGGAGTGACAGATTACCTAGACGATCAACTCTCCAAGTTCGTCGGATTCCTCTACCCTCAGTTCGAAGACTGCGTCACGTTCCTCGTGCCGAAAGCCAACCTCGTGCCTTTGTACCTCAATATATTCCTCCCCTTTTCAGCGGCAACATGGACTGTGTACTTCTGTACCCTGTTTTGTTTCGTTGTATTTTGGAAGATAATTCTGAAGAGCGTCGAGCTACAAACCTCGATACATTTCACCAACAGCGTATGTTTGGATATCTTGGTGATGGTTCTAATCGGCGAGACGACTTACAGACCGACACGGCTCGTACCGAGATGTTTCGTCTTGATATGCATCTTATTCGGCATAATCATGTGCAGCGCTTTCAATAGCTCTTTGACCAGTTACCTCGCGGTGCCGAAATATTACCCCGACATTAACACTCTGGAACAACTGAAGAATTCACACATTACCATCCGCATCGACCCGGCCGATAAAAGATGGCTGATCTCGGATACCGAGGACGAGACGTCCGTCGGGTGGTCGAACCATTTCGTTCTGGAGGACGACATCGGAGACAGACGGTTCGACATGGTGGCGTTCGACCGCAACGTCGGTGTCTTGGTCGACGGCCTGACGGGGTTTTACACCACCAGGAGGCGCGGCTACATGCGGGAGGGCAGGCCCCTGATTCACAGGGTGAAGGAGTGCGTGGCCAACGCCAAACTCGTGTTCCGCATCCGGGAGGATTCCCCGTACCTGGACCGGCTCGACGCGTTGAACGGGAGGATCGCCGGCGCCGGGTTGTTCCGGAAATGGTACGACCATACCGTGTTCGAGTGCGGAGCTCGAGGCTGGGATGAGTCGACCCTCGCTTGGTCTTCAGCCTCTGATGTTGAAACACGTGCAGACAGCATTCTACATACTTTTACTGGGGCTCTTCTTGTCCGTGTCGCTGTTTGCTGCAGAAATAGTTGTTCACCAATGAAGTACTATTAACTTTTATACAAGGTCGGTGACCTGGTGGTCTGGGGGTAAGGTGTCGGGGTTCAACCCTCGGTCCCGACACAGATTTATCTGATAACCAAACCCTTCCTTCACCTTCTGACAAGACATCTTGTGAATGTGTGGAGTGCCAGGCCTCCACCGTGGTTCGGATCCCACGTTAAACTGTAGGTCCTCCATTTCACCCTACCGTTACCCATTAACGTAAGTGCGTAAGTTATCCGTTTTGCAGATTATCTGTGTAAAATGGGGCGGCTATCCCCCATGTCCCAATACTACAATAAGACACCCCCCTCCTCCTCCTGAGACTATGAGCAGCAATGAGGCTCAATAGAGCCTTTAAGAAAAACAGCTGATTCTTGGTATCCTGCAAAGCACAAACTAGAATAGGTTAATGTTTTAATGCTTGCAGTTTAAATTAAAATGAGAAAAACAAAAGGAAAAATTATAGGTGCACCCAATAATAATTTTAAGGATGTTAATGGCTGTTTTGACACATTATTTCATGAAATTAGAGAAGATGATGTAAAGTGTTTTTTTTTTAAATTATTTCATGTGTCATCTTTTGATGAGCTGTATATTATTTTTAATTGTTGGCTTCAGAAACAAAAAAGACACTAACATTTTAAGCCAGCCTTTGTGTCTCAAATCTAAGATCTTGTCGAATCCTTGAATCTCGAATATCTATAAGTATTCAAAGGATTCAAAGAATCTGAAAGTCCATCTCGAATTTAAGCTATATATTTTTATGATAATTTAGGGGTGTGCGGAGTCCACTTTTTAAATTCAAAGCAAACTCGAATTGAACGTATGAAATATTCTTGAAGCTGAATCAGCATTTGAATATTTTTTGTTAGTTATTTTATGACAAAAAAAAAAGTATTATTATTTCTATATAACTTTATGCCCTAAATTACTTGAAATTGTTTGTAATATTTCACTTTAGTACATTAAAAATTAAGTTATTATTACACCTTACAAGTCAATTACTTCAGTTTTTTTCCCCCGTGTGGATATTAATTTGTAATGTATACAACAGTTCAGGAAGAGACTAATCGACGATAAATTGGGTATTTTAGCTGTTAATATTTTTATTAGCGAGGCTTCATAATTGACCAAGCCGAATTTTTCTTTTTGAAACAAAGTCGAAACTGACATCTAAGTCATAGTTTCAAAGCTTCACACACCCTTATCATAATTTCTAGGTTTGTTTTTTATTTATTTTTACTAAGATACACCTCGGTCGCGGCAAAGATTTATCTGATTACCAAACCCTTCCTTCACCTCTGACAAGACATCTTGTGAATGTGGGGAATGCCAGGTATGTGGGGAATGCCAGGCCTCCACCGTGGTTCGGATTCCATGTTAAACTGTAGGTCCTTCATTTCATCTCACAATAACCCTACCATGACACATTAGTGTAAGTGCGTACAACCCGAAAGGGTAGTAAGACGCGGTGCTAATAATAATAATACTAAGATACACATTAAATATATGAAATAAAAAATACAACCGTTTATAAGCCCACAATTTATTTTGTTACATTAAAATATTACCTTGCACTCCTATCAAAAAAGTGATTGAAATTTTAAAAAATCCAAGCCACTCTACATTATATAAAATTATACCATAAACACTAAAAATTAAAACCAACCAAAATTTCAGCCTTATTTATCAGTCATTATAAGGTATTTACAGAACTGATGAAGTCTTTTTTTTTTCACACACAAATACACAATCAACGTTGATATTAATAAAAATAATATATAGCTTAGTTTAATTCATGATTGTTTTAAAAAAAAGTTATAGAGACATGCAGAGGGGGAGGTTATTTTTAGGGGAAAAGTGGTGTTATTTTTCTCAAAAAGCAATATTATTATAAGTTGAAAGTGATGCTATTATTTACATAAATAAGGGTCGAATTAGTATTCGTTTAAAAAAAAAAACTAGGAAAACACTGTCTAAATTTTTCATTCATATTGTGTATTTAACTGATTATTAATATATTCAGAGAAAAATAAAGTATAAATACGCACAAAACATTTAACGCTTAGTAATATCAAGCTCGATATATCAATATCGAAATAATAGATTATCAACTTAGGTTTATACCAAGATCATCTGCAATACTCTGTAGATACTATAGTTTAGAACAAACAAAACAACACTGAAACAAGTTGTCAAAGACTAAACTACGACCAAATAAGGAGAAAGGAATAAACATTAAGAATATATAATTTTACCAAACATGACCGCCTGTAGCAAGGTCCTTATATCCTGTATATTAATGTCCTTGCTTGGACCAAGCGTGAAATCTTTTAACGGCTGCAAGCAAAGAATTGAAATTTAGGTTTTGTAATGTATAAAAGTAGAAATCATGATTTTTAATGCTAACCTCAGATAAAAACACTTGAATATCATGGGATCCATTTTATACCTATAAAATCAGTAAAGGCGGATACTATTCGTATAAACAGAATTTTATTTAGAAAGAAAAAAAAGAAGCTTAAATTTGTGTTATCGCAAATGCGAATTTTGCATGTCTTTAATTATAAGATAAGTGCTTGTGTGTCACACAAATTACATGTTCCAAGTTTTTTTTAAATTATCAATTTATTTGGAATAGACCATTAAGCTAAACCATGGTTTGGACTGCACGAATGAAGGGTAAAGATTCCGACACAGACTCCGTATCCGTAAGTTCGTGGTCCATAAGAAATCGATGCCACAATATCAGATTTCTCTGGCCACAAAGTCCTTATCCATATGTCTGTACTCCGCAGTAGGGATAGACATCGAACATCGATGTTTTCAAAGCATTGACGTTGAAGCTTCAATTTTCGATGTTTTAACATCGATGTTTATTGGGCGATGATTTTCAACCATCGATGTTTAACGGTTCGATGTTTTTGGATCGATGACGTGTTTGCCTTGTATGTCGCTAAAGAACATAGATGGTTGAAAATTATTGAATTGATAACATCAACGAGAAAAATAATTACATGTAAGACATCGATTAATAGAATAAATAAAACACAATGTGTTAATTTTTAAATACCGTGTATTATTTGTTTTATAAAAATAGGTGGTGTGAGCATCGGAGTTCTAGTGGGTGAAGTAGGACAAACTTTGACAAAGACAAGAGAGGATTTGTAATTTGTGATAACAGCCTCTAAAGTAAAACCTCTCTTTACGTTTTGGGAGAATTGGGGGAGATTTATATAGGTGAGTAAGAGTTATATGGAGAATGGAAAGTGCCCTACTGGTGTTGTAGAGGACATATTTTGTACCCATTGTCAAATTTGCAGCGGAAACATGGACATTGAATGTAAGAGAGACAAGGAAAGTGGAGGATATGAGAATGAAGTTTGTGAGGAGTATGTTAGCTGTCACGAGGAGAAACAAGATTAGGAAATAATGGGCATACAAGGAGTATGTGAGATAGTAGAGGAAGCAAGACTGAGATGGTATGGACATGTAATGGGGATGTTGGAGTACACGAGATAGTAGAGGAAGCAAGACTGAGATGGTATGGGCATGTAATGGGGATGTTGTCGTACATGAGATAGTAGAGGAAGCAAGACTAGGATGGTATGGAGACGTAATGAGGATGTTGGAGTACATGAGACGGTAGAGGAAGCAAGACTGAGATGGTATGGACATGTAATGAGGATGTTGGAGTACATGAGATAGTAGAAGAAGCAAGACTGAGATGGTATGGACATGTAATTAAGATGTAAAAGGAAAGTCTCCTAAATAAAATGATGAAGATGAAGTAGAGAGGAAAAAGTCCGCAAGGGAGACCAAGAAAGAGATGGGTAGAGCCAGATAGTTTGCAAGTTGGAGTAGTAGAATGGAACCAAATAAAGGAGGAAGAATGTTGGACGTAAACAGTAAGATGTGTGAATTTTACTAAGCAAACCCAGCTTCAGCCTGGAAACAGCTCGTGATGATTAAGAAAGAGAAACCATATTTTTCTTATGCATTAAAATAGAGGAAAAAGGCAGGATGCCTATTGAAAAACAAACATTATGGTTTTTAAAATGAAAAGTAGGAAATAGCTGCTTCTTGAATAGCAAATATTGTTACCACTCAATCTGTCAAGATTTGTTTTGTTTTGTCGAAACTTTTCAGGAGTGGGATTGTGAAACGTAAAATCTGTTCCATGAAAGGTTTTTACCTGGATGACAGTTCACAAATCATAAGTTTAGGTTTTGGGTTGCCAACACTTGTACAAGATCACTGTTTTGTTCTAAATGTTATATTTTACATTAAAAATAATGTAATCTTAAGTTTTATCACACTATTTTATTATGTTTAATTATGTCTTCTTACCAAATTTGAAAAAATATTTTACACATAATTAAAAGTACTTTTTCTTCGTTTTGGAATGCTCTCTATAATGTGTCTTTAATACTGGCATATTTACTTGAAAAGGAGAAAATGCTTGTAATTTTTTATATATATAATAAATTATTCTATGATTATTGCATCGTGTTTTGAAATATTTAACTGAATAAAATATTTTTATAAGCTACGTGGGTGCACCATTGTAAAGAGCTTGTTTGCGTCATGATCAATCACATGGTTTAAGTTCGTCTATCGCCATTTTGTGAAAGTGCTATGAGTAATATTTTTTAAGTGGAATAAAACGATAAATAAGCTTTGTGATCGATCTAAAATAAATATAAATAATATTGGCATAAATTACTGTTGTTAACTATCACATTTATATGTTTCCATTACAGTCATCCAAAGTGACAGATGTCGGCCGTTGGCGTAGGGATACATTGGAGACAATTTCTAGTAACATTTCGAGCTGTCATCCAAGTAAACTAAGGTCGTGAATGAACTATACAAAGCAACTTCCTAAAAAAGAGGAAATCAAAAACACAGAAAATGAAAGATGTCAAAAAATTGTAAATCAGTTGAGATTTAATTGAAAAAAAAATCTCATAAAGGAGGAAATTTAAATAATCAAGGTCATCCGCTGTAATGAAAGAAGAGTGTTAACAAATATCTTAAGAAACTAAGGATAGTGGAAATAGATATATAGTTTCTCAAGTTCAGATGAAATTAAAACATCAGTAGTCACTGAATATCAAATTACAGAAAACCCCAAAAAATTATGATATAACTCAAGTTTCCAACACAATTATTTAGAATCCCAAACGTCGACCCGTGCAAGGAACGGTCACATGACCTCAACTGGACTGTTCTTTGAGGCCCTTGAGGAAGTCCCGCGCCTCTTGGAGTTGCTGCTCCATGCGCTCTTTCTGTGCCGAACTCATGGTGGCCTGCTTGAACTTGGCTTGGATCGAGGCTATGGTGGCGCGGTAACCCGTCACGTTGTGGAACACGTGGACGTGCTTGTCCCCGGCTGCCAGCACGAACTTGCCCAGGGAGTCGAACTGGACGCACACAATGTCACCTGCGGCGACACAGGAAACCCCGGGTTATTCCCGCTATCGTCGCGAGTTTGTACGAATTACAATCACCCAAGTGTAAACTCATGAACTCTTTATGTAGATACGTGCTTTGAGGGCCTCATGGCCTACGGTGTCATTCTCGCAATAGATCAGACTGGCAATGACGGGGAGATCGTGGTTCGACCCCGGTCGGGTGTAAAGAGACTCCCCCCGCCAAAGTGTTTCTTCCCCTCTCTTGCAAATATGAGCACATTTCCTCTGAATCCAACCTTTCTCATAACTAACCTGTAGGGGTGGCCGGGCATTACAAAATTAAACTCGGGCACGGGCAAATTTGGGCGGACATTTCATTTTGCAAAAAACTTTGTCACAGGTCTATTAAATTTCAAGTTAAAACAGTCACAAAATGTAAAATGGCTGTTTCCTATATTAAAAATGTAATGATCAAAATGGAAATATTATTTTCTCTAATGAGAGAGAATGAGGAAGGAAACATTTTAGAGGTAGACTACCCGCATTTGCATGGAAGGAAAGTGGGAAACCGTTTAGGAAAAAACCACCCTCAATAGACCCGACCGAGATACAAACCCTGATCTCATCTTCAGCGGGCCGGTATAACACGAGAATGACACCTTGGACCACCCGGCCACTGAGGCGAGTTCGGCACGTATCTGAGTAATATTTCGAGGGCCCCACCTGAATAGATGTCTCGGATGGTATTGTCGCACTCGCCCGTGAGGACGGAGTAGAAGGAGAGGGAGCCGCCGTCAGCTACGACCACCACCTCGCCGTTGGGCGATATCGCGACGTGCGAGGGCCCCGCGCTCTTGTGGTTGTATTTCCCCGTAATCAGCAGATGGGGGTCCTCTCCCTTTTGAAACTCGACTGTCGGACAAAACAAAACGTTTCAACGTTCATTCACGGGGACAGTTTGCGCCACATTTCTAAAAGTTGTGGGTTTGTTATGGGATAAACTTGCACAAAATAGTAATTTTATTACGAATGGGATAGTGAATGAAACTATTAGTGAAGGAATATAAACATTTTGAGTCGAATTCAAACAACTATTTCAACCAGGGCTGTGGAGTTGGTACGCCAAGTCTTCGACTCGGACTCCTCTGTTTTTCTACTGTCCGACTCCAACATAAATGGTTAAATTATATTAATTACTGTAAATTAACTGCAGTAAAATGCTCTGATAGTGATTACTTAATGGACCATTTCTTTGGCATTATGAAGTTTTAATTAAATACATTTTCTAAACAAAATTACTAGCATTATTTAAATTGAAAAATGATACCTCGATACAGGAATATAAACCGAGACCTTTTGGCTTAGTACGCCAATCCTATAACCACCGAGCTATCCAGGAATTGTCTCATCATGATATGCGCATTTATACAGTTGTCATTGTAATATTGGCAGCATGAAGCTCTCCCGAGTCGAAGGTGGCTTTTTTTTTATCTGACAGCTCGTGAATCTTAATTGATCACACATATGTAGCTGTCGATTTCCACACGTCTATCACAGACTCTGCCTTAAAATATGAGTGAAGAGTGATAGCAGGCACGGGAAGATTCCTGGACAGATCAGCAGTTAGAGGATTGGTGTACTAATACAAAGGTCCCGGGTGCAATTCCCCGTGTCCAGGTGCACCATTTTTCAATTTAAAGAATATGATAATAGATGCGGCTATAAATGCAATTATTAAATATAATAGTTTTATTATTTAAGCCATCAAAATTACCAACATAGGTCCTATAAATTAAAAAAGTATAAAGTTAAAATAATATATTTTCCATTTATGGTTACATTATCATAAGTTTTTATTTTGAGGCCGGAGTTGGAACATTTATACCGAACACATCCAAGATCGCGTACGACTACACAACCCCGATTAACAAATAACTTTTTTTTAATACAAATTTTTTATGACACAACTGTGAAAATTGTCTTGGAATATTTTATATAATTTTCTGGTGTAGGGGGAGAAAAAAAAAGTACTTTTGGTGTTGTAAGCTTTCCATGTTCCGTCCTTGGACACTGTCGCTATACAAGAAGAGTCGGCGTTGAAACTGAAGTCGTACACCCCCGACGAGTGGCCGGAGAGTTCAAACGCCCGGGAAACCTGGTGGAACTCGCCGCTCTTCGCGAAACACACCTCCCACACTTTCACATCAGGGGTAAACCCTTGAAAGAAGAAGAATAAGAAGATATAAATCTAAATGTATTTAATTATTTTAAGGATGTTGCTTACTTAGTGGTTTCGAAACTATCTTGTGAAGTGGGTTGCATCTTAACTTGACACACCTAAGCAGTCTAAGCACTATCACATCAATGGATTAAATATAAAAGAAAGGGAATAAAATAAGCAGTTCACCCTGCGAGGCCTCTTGTTCATATACTAATAACACTTCCCCTCTTCCTCTGACGAGTTTCATAATGTCTACTCAATTTGACCAGTTTTCCCGTTTTTTTTTTTTTGTAATTTACCAAATTTCCAACTTATTCCCATTTTCCCCCGACCACTTAAAATTTCCGGCTAATTTCGGTTTCCCCAAATTTTGCCGGATGGTAGATACCACAAGTTTACACACTCACTCTTAACTATTTTTGTCTGGATAGAATTGAATTAATTTTTAAAATCATATTTTTTTTGTTCTATATTTTAGATAGACATTTGCTATCACATACTTTTTTTTCTATACCCTGGCAGGAAGACTCCTACAGGAAATTCCCAAAGATATAACAAGTTCTACGAGTTGTAAATGATTTTTGAAAACATTTGTAAAAAATTGATTAATTAAAGATGTATAGTTTTAGTTTTAATGTTTAAAACTATCCGAATAAAACATATTAACATGAGAGATCTGACAAAAAGTCATTAGGGCCTTCTCTAAAGTAAAATGGCCGACCAGATCATATATCAGCCGTCACCCTCCCACCTGAGACTGTTATATAGTATCCACAGGGGCATGCCCCCTCTATAATAGAAATGGCCGACCAAACGGTCCACTTGCTGCTTTTTCCCACCTGAGGCTGCGACAAAGCGCCCACAAGGGCTGATGCGGGCGCAGTAGTTGTTCATGAGGTAGGTGTCCACCTTGGCCAGCTGCTGCCCCTTCAGGTCCCAGAGCACGAGGTCCGTCTTATCCGAGCACGACATGATAAACTTGCCGCTGCACGCTATTCCCAGGCCCACCACGGCATCCCACCCTTCATGCTGTCACCAAGAAACATGTCGTGACGGTTGTGAGGTAATACACAAACAGACATCTATAGCTAAATTAAGTTATCAATCTTCACATCTAGAGCTAAATAATCTATGCTCACAACCTTCACAAGTGCATCTATATATAAATAACTCGCTTTGTCTGTCACCGAGAGGTGTTCGTTATTTGGAAAAATATATATTTTTTTAAAATCATAATTCTCGGACACAGTTTAATATATATGAAACTATATACTTTGAACTCGCTTCGTTCGCTGGGGGCTCCAACCCCAAGCCCCCGGTGAGTTTTCTTTGAGAGTGGATGTAAACTAATGTAATTCCAGAGCAGTTTTTTGATAGGTCTTACCGTTTAACCAGAAGAGACCTTCAAACAAAGGTCCGCACCGACTTTAAAGTCGCTTTACAAATTTCAAGTTTCGAGCTCATCTGTAAGTGGGTAAACAATGTCAGCGAGTGAGTCAGCCATGATGAGGCTTTATAGTAGTATAATTTAGGCTTATGACTTTCACAGCTGTGCAACTCTAGCTAGAAATTGTTTGCTTTACAACAAAGACACAACTAACTGCAAGTGAACAATCTGTTTATTGATGTCATTTTCAACAATTCTGCGTGTTTTAATGGGCAATTAACGAACAAGCTCACATCCCCTGGCACAAGATCCAAACCGAACGGAATGTGTTTACCCGTCCCTCCGTCCAAAACTTGTGAACCGAGGATCATTTTACCCCAAGGCCAGTGGTCACATGGTCTGAGGTGCAATATACTTAATTGCAAGTGAGGTTTGAATCTCTGTCAGGTGCGCTAGACAAGTGTTTACCAAACTGTGATTCACACACCTCCAGGGGTGTGCAAAAGATTTAAGGCGACAGATTAAATAAAGACATTTCAATTTTTCTTTAATAATCCGGCTCCTTATTTCAGTTGGTAGCATGTTTACCTACACGGCTAAGGGTTCCAGGTTCATTTACCGGTATGGGCTATAAAAAAATGTTACATTGGTGAAATGTGGGGGTTCCCCCCTTTTCAAAGTGATGAATTAACGGCTTGTTGTCGTGTCGGTTTTATATATGTCATGTGCTGATGTAATCGGTCGTTTCAGAAAGTGCATTTTAAATACCGCAAATAAAAAATATGCTTTGTATCAAAGCGCGAGTTACCTTGGGGAAAGTGAGCGCCTTGCTCACGCTGCCGATCCATCCGTCCGGCCTCTTGTTCACCTTGTAGACCTCCACGGCGTTCTCCCGCACCTTCTGCACTATGAACGCCTTTGAGTCCGGGCTCCACTTGACGAACGACGCGTGGTCGAACTCCACGTTGATACGGAGGGACTTGTGGTCGTTCTGGTGCCAGTCTTTGGTGCTCCAGATCAGAATGGCTCGGTCTGGAAACGAAACAAACCCCCCCAAAAAATAGAAATTGATGCCCTGAGTTTTATTTTGTGTGTGTGTGTGTTTTGCGTCTTAATACCCGTCTCTGCATGTTTGCAATGATGGATTAAGAGAGGAGAAAAGTTATAAACTAGAGAAAATGTATCCACATTTGTGTGAACAGAACATGGAAAACATTGCTCATTGATAGATTATAATTTGAAGAATACTAGTTATACCCACGTCAGTGGCCACACGGTCTGAGGCGCTACTCTCACAATATAATAAACTGCTAAAGACAGGGTTCAATTTCGGATGGGTGTACTGATGGTGGTTTTACCTAAATGGTTTTCCACTCTCCCTCCATGTAAATGCAAGTACACTTCCTCTAAAATTAGCCTTCTTAATCCTTAACACATTATTGTAATTATTACATAGACCTATAGCTTGGACGGGTAGTAAGATGCGGTGCAAAAAAAACAGTGAAAAATTACATCTGATTTATTCATAATATTAGTTTTTTTTATCATCAAATAAGTTGGATTAAAATGGGATGTATATTTTGAACTCAGGCTTTAACTTAATTCTTATTTATAGAAAAAATATGTAATAAATAGGGGTTGAACCAGGGTTGTAAAGTTGGTAGTATGTCAAGCCTTTGAATCCTCTATTTTCTACTGTCCAAGTCCTACTCCTTCAAAAATGGCAAATGTGTGTGTACGCCTCTATATATATATATATATATATATATATTCAATAATAAATTTACTGCGGTAAAATGATCCATACATATGAATTCATGGGAAGCTTCCCTGACATTGTGAATTTATATTTAAATTAATTAATTTGTCAAACCAAACTATAAATATTGGTCCTAAAGAGTAAAAAAAGTATTAAGTTAAAATAATATATTTACCGTATATTAATATAATACGCTATAAGTTTTTATTTTGAAGTTGGGATCGGAACTTTTTTTTACCGACTCCCATTCATACCTCGACTCGACCTAAAATTGCTTACGACTCTTGACTCTATAGCGCCGGTTAAGAATCAATCTGTCATATTTTAACTATAATTTTATTTATAAAAATGTATTCGACTTGAAAGTTTTAAAAATAATTTTTATATTTCCTTAGAACATGGGTTTACGCCAAAATTCTCCCCCCTTCATCCCTCATCTTTTAAACTTTGATTTTGTTCACACTAATTTTTAGTTTGCTGTAAATAATAGTATGTTTATATAATACATTAAGTATAGCATTCATACATTAAGTTATGTGATAAATTACTGGTCTGGGGTATGGGTGATGAGATTGCCGTATATTATGCTAAGCTAAGCCGTGTATTAGCCCTAATTAATTATTATTCAAAAGCCTAAAATGTTCCAAATTTTTAATCCATAAACTTTTACAATATGTAGCTTTCTCAAACTTTATTTAATCACCCCGGATACCCCCCACCCCTTTTTTCAGTATTAAAACTAGCACGCCCCTCGGGGGCATATTTGATACTTGGGATGGGCAGAAACTTAAATTCTGTTTCAAATCTCGAATCTTAAAAAATTGTAAAGTTAAAGGTCTAAGGATTGTTGCCATCGACAAATGATATTTTGTTTGTCATGTCTAATACACCAAAAAAACTAAAAAAATCCTCATTCTTTTTGGTAAATTAAATATATTAATGAATCAAATAGCCAAAGCTACGCTTTTTAGCGAGGATTACTCCATCTAGATATCATATTCTGAAAATTGAAAAATGACACCTGGACACGGGAATCGAACCCGGGACCTAACCACCGAGCTATCCAGGATTCGTGCCGTGCCCAGGGTAATTCTTCACTCATATTTTAAGGCAGAGTCTGTGATGGACGTCAGAAATCGTCGGCTACAAATGTGTGATTTTATTAAGATCACGAGCTATCAGCTGGGCGCGGGACAAATCCTGGATAGCTCAGTGGTAAGAGCAATGGTGTACTAAGCCAAAGGTCCCGGGTTCAATTCCCGTGTCCAGGTGTCATTTTTTCAATTTTCATAACATAAATATATTAATACAATTTCGTCCCCCTTTTTTTGTGTGTGTGTGTGTGTGTGTGTGATTTTGTTACTTTCCCAAGTAAACAAGTCTATATAATTACAGTAAACTCTCCCCTATCCACGCGTGGATTATCCGCAACATAGCCAACAACAGGAGGTATGTTTTTTGAAAACTGCCACATTGATGGAGAACACAGGGCTACCAAATGTCGTACTCAGTAATTCCCTAGGGCCAAAGAGGCAAAAATTTATTATTATTATTATTATCACCGCGTCTTACTACCCGTTCGGGCTATACGCACTTACTCTAATGTGTAACGGTAGGGTGATTGTGAGATGAAATGGAGGACCTACAGTTTAACGTGGAATCCGAACCACGTTGGAGGCCTGGCATTCCCCACATTCCCAAGATGTCTTGTCAGAGGTGAAGGAAGGGTTTGGTAATCAGATAAATCTTTGCCGCGACGAAATGAGGCAAAAAGTTTATGTAAGGGGGACTGCATTAAAATGGACTTGTAGCCTGCTTAATTATCTGAGACATGAAGACGACACGCTCCCGTCCGACAACCCGATGTTACGGAGAATACGCAACAGGATAAGGGAAAAGGAAGCGGCTGCGATGAAGCAGAAGACTAATACAAACTTTTTTTAAGTGATGTGTTCATTCTAAGTAAACTGCATTGATTTAAAGTG
Organism: Timema douglasi; assembly: GCA_901482245.1. NCBI lineage: Eukaryota > Metazoa > Arthropoda > Insecta > Phasmatodea > Timematidae > Timema > Timema douglasi. The sequence continues at coordinate 44,260 of CABEEJ010001082.1, read as the reverse complement.
GTTTTTTTAAAATTATTATAGTGCGTGAAATATAATATTTAAGTGCTCATAACCTCAATCACAATAGGTGAAGATTAGTTTGAAGTGAATGTGCTACAGTCTCTCGTTTTACTAAATATGTGGGTTATCCGCGGAACTGGTCTTCTCTAGTACCGCGAATAATTGGGAGTCTACTGTAATAATAATATTTAGCACCGCGTCTTACTACTCGTTCGGGTTATACGCTTTAAGTACTAATTACGCTAATGGATTAGGAATTGGGAAGGTTGAATTAGAGGAAGTGAACCCGCATTTGCGTGGAGGGAGAGTGGAAAGCCATTTAGGAAAAACCACCCCCAGTTCACCCGACAGAGATTCGAACCTCAATCGCCTCATCCTCAGCGGTCGAGCTCAACACGACTAGCGCGTTAGCCAACTACGCCACCGAGGCGGGTGGAGTCTTCTGTACTTTGATTAATTTCTCAAGGCTGTTATTTGAGGTCAAGGTTTTGATATTTTAACAAATCTCGAATCTCTTTCGAGTACCATAGGATTCAAGCAACACAAGACTGCTCCAATCCACCAGAAGGAAGGGATGACCACAAAAGAATAAAACATGAATATAAATAATTCATTATCAAGGTTTCAAGAAATTTATTTGTAAATCTTTTTTACATGAGTTATATTTGTTTTTTACATAATTTTTTCACATTTCTTCGGTGGG